>OW203764.1:7970805-8170535 GCA_934045905.1 Leuctra nigra | reverse complement strand
GGTATCTTTCGTCAGGATGCCGCTACATGCCGGTACCGGGTTTCCTCTCCTCCCTTCTCTATTACATTCTCACTAGTGGAGCCTCGGCTCCGTTGAGAATATAGGCTTAATAAAATAAAATTGTAAAACCATAGAAAAAGTCCAAAACAGGAACCCTTGCCGACGCCCCCCATCCATGCATGTCTATAATTGTCTACAACTGAGTATCAAGGTTACTCACCACGAATCTTTGTAGCTTCGTTTATTCCAATTAATACTCTGCCCGATACTTGTTGACCACTGTAGTAGGTGTGCAAGGGATTGTCAAAAACTATCTGGAAGTTTGTAAGACCCATTGTGTTTACTAAAACAAACTTCAAGTGAAAACGAAAGCGAGGCGAGCGAGCGAGAATTACAGCTGTTCGACAGGTCCCGACTCCGACACCCGACGCCGTCCCCTCCACCGGTCTCCCTGGCCTTCACCTCACAGTCACATGCTCGAAGGACGTCTGCGCAAAACAGGACCAATCAAAGAACATCGGACGCAAGATTCAATGTCGACAGGCGCGTAGGAATAGGGGGGGGGGGGGGGAACGGACCCCCCCTGTCTGGAGCCTGACCCCCCTGCCAGAGATCCTGACCCCCCCTGCTAGAGATCCTGAAAACATCCAGATATTCACAAATGTTGATTAAGTCTTGCACAGAATGCACAGATTTGCTCCATTATGAGGTTGAATTCTCAAAATTTTCTCAAGTTTGCAAAACTAATTGAACAGAGGTATTATCCAATTAGACAACTCATTTACTCATTTGTCCAACATGATCATCCTCATGAATCAAAAAATTAAATAATTACACGTTACACTAATAGATTCCAAAACACATACAGATTTTTCTTATTGCTTATTGATGTTGCTCTTGCAACCTTTTTCAAAGGTCGATTCCAAATCAATTCATAATCGATTCTCTTTCACTAGAATTCAAGTATTTCCCTGCGGGGCCATTTAAGATTTTGTCAAATAACTACATTTTATTTTGTCTATTGTATCCCCATGAATATTGCATAGGACACACATTTTAAATTTCTTTAAAAAATATACCAAAAAATATTTGAATTCGATTTTTTTTTTATCAAGATGTAAAAAAATGCCCTGCGGGGCCATTGGAAATCTATAAAAACAAGTTTTCTTAAGTTCCCACAGAATATTGCATATATCACAAATTTTACATTTCTTTGAGAATAGCTTAAATTCGATTATTTTGTATCAAAAATTCAAAAAAGGCCCTTTGGGGCTAACTGGGGGGTGAGTCCCCCAGCAGACCCCTTGTAGCAGTAAACTACCTTTTCCTGACATCCATCCCCTATAATTTTGACCCCCCCTGTCAAAATAAAGTTCCTACGCGCCTGAATGTCGACGTCGTACACCAGGGCAGGGGCCCTATCCGAAGTGAGTATAACGAGGGCCTCGCACTATCCTATAGAACTTTTATATTCCCAATTCCATTAGAATTCAATTCCATACAATGTTAATTCTTATGGCCTTGCGTGACTGAATTCCATCAGAATGGAATTGGAAAATCGTTCTATAGACCAGGGGTCGGCAACCTGCGGCTCCTCAGTGGGTTGTGAATGACTCTTTATTATTTAAATAAAGATCTGGAATCGAAATTCGAAAAAAGGCTTTTCGGGGCAAACATTGGAAGGTTATTTGATTCAATTTGTTCATTTTAGAGCCCTTAAATCACTTTTAAATTGTTGAAATTCTAAAAAAACGCCCTGCGAGGTAACAACTGGGGGGCTTCTTCAAGATAACAAAATAAACTAGTCATGCAATTTATTAATTTCAGTGTTTTAAATTGATTGCCTCTACTGCGGCTCCCATTATTATCTAATTTATTAATTTTTGGGAAATTTGCCCCTTGATATATATAAAAAAAAAAAAAATTTAAATCATTTATTTAATTTCATTTATTTATTTAATTGTCAATTACAAAAATACATTGTTTTACATTGTTTTAGATAAATGCATAACCACTATGGTTTTGTTATGATTATTTTGAATTATTATTTTTTTAACGTAATTTTTTTGATATAAATTGTTTGAATGGATACAGAATCTAAATTAATCTGGGACTGATTTCTTTCTCTATTTTTTTCTCTCTGTGACTTCACTCAATCTGCACATCGCTCTTTCCTATTAGTTCTTGCACCTATTCACAACTACCTACTGGATTGTCAAAATCCAGAAATCCTAGATAGAAAATCATTTGGTTGAAAAATAAATATTAGTTTAGACAGTTCACGCATACGGCAGTACTATTATAAATCCATGGTTCACGCACCTTTGGGGATGTGCATTGTGAATGATACGCTTCAGCGAAGGGCGGGAGTGTGGGCAAGATTCATGGACATCATTACTACATTCATAGCTATAGTGTAGTGTATATCTATATATATCTCTCTGCCGTGTTGTGAGTGGGGGGGGGGGGGGGTTGAAATGTGTGGCAGTGTAACCATGGACTGACAAACAATGATAAGGCGGTAGCGGGAAAAATATAGGCACATTATTGTAGGCATTTTTAGCGTGAATTTCTTTATGCACAAATATACACAACTTTTAATTAAGTGTTGGACTTCTGCGAAATCATTCAAGAATTTTAAGGTTTATTGACTGGTACAATATTTTATTATTTACGTATAAATTAATATCTTTCAACATTGGTGGTATCATAGAATAAAGATTCTGGTGGTATCTTTTGTTCAAGATTTCTACCTATCTTGTCTGTTCACAATCACAGGTTTTTAAAATGCCGCCTTAATATCTACTTGGTTGGTACCATTTGGTACCAAAGAGAGGTTGGTAGGTTGGTACCACTGTAATCACCAAATCAAACATCAACAAAAAAAGCGTCATGGCCGGAACAATTTGAAAAGTTGTTTGTGTTTTTTCATGTTTGTTGTTTGTTTTCTATGTAAAATAAGTTTTCATGCAATTTAGTGTTCCACGTTCAATGTGCATTGTTTGTTTTAAACTTGTAGTAGTATGTCTCAGCGTAAAGACGTAAGATTTGATAACCAGGGTTATGTGCCAGGTCCAAAAGTAAGGTTAGGGACGAAAAGTGAATCAGCTGAGGCGACTTCTGAAGCCTGCTCGTACGATTTAAGCAATACGTTGTTCGCAATTAAGGAATTACAAGACGCAGTAAGTAAAATATGATCAGGTCCGTCCTTTGAAATCTAAAACATTTTATTTACAAACCAGTACAAAAACCCATGGATGGACCACCTGTGACCTAGGTTTTTTATAAAACGTTTTATTCACATTGTCATACAGAGTTAATAATTAAATAATAATGTTTGTAATACAGGAATACATAGAGAAAAAAAGCTCTTTAACTTCCAGTCATAAAAATGATAAATTAACATAAATATTTCTGTCAATTAATGAAGTTATATAATAGAATAAATTTTCGGAAAAAGTGAAAATAAAACCGAAATACTTTGTGCTTAGGTTGTGAAAGAGATTATAGTACTAGTTTGAATGGTGAGCTGAAAAGAACTAAAAGTATTACATTAAAATATACAATGGTCTCTTGTGCTTGTATTTTTTACTCATATATAAACCTAAGGATGAAATTAAATGGTTATGATAACTCATGTTTTTTTTATAGAAGTTAAATGCTAATTTATTAATAAAGTTATTGTGACCTAGGTCATTAGGACACTGTTGGCATGTATTGTAAAGCCCTTTAAGTTCCCTTGAAGAATGTACTACCTACTGTAGGTAGTAACAACATTCAATGCTTGGCTTTGTTGATAGGACTTCTTTCAACCCGTTTTATAATCTTGGATTAAACAATAATTGTCACTAATTGTTTCCATTGTGGAATTTTATTTTGATAGGAAAATATGATATTGATAATTGATGCTTTCTCTTGCTTCCAATAACAATATTACCAACTTTGCATCTTATTATCTGTTGATTTCAGTTAGATCATTGCAAATACCTCATTTTCTTTTCAGTTCAGCTCCACCCAAAAGAAGATTGACTCATATGGACGAGGGGTTTTGCCGACTACATCAGTGGCCGTAAACCTTCGTCCAGCAGATATTCCAGGTAAACTTGCTTACCTACCTCAGTATGGTAACCTTCCCAAGAATTTCAGTTTGTCTTATAGGTCTATGGTTTGTTCGTTGGACTGCTTTGGAAGTAAACTGAATCTGCTCTAAGCTTTCCGACCTACACCAGCCTATAGATGTTTACCGCAGGCCACACCAATTTGAACACAATTTGCTCTGAGCAGTTCCGAGCAGACCTGTTTGATAGCTTAGGCTAAGAAAATGCTTTGTGTCTTGACTCTTGTTGATAAGTGAGCCGTCCTATTGCACGGAAATTTAATATTCGTGTGAAATTTGTTCATCTATAATACCTAGACTTTGAAAGAAAATCTAACCAATACCGTCAAAGGAGTAGGTAGGTAGTGAAGTTCTTTTAAAATTATGGAATACATTTGAAAAATAGGTAGGTAGGTATCTAGGTAGTTACGTACCTATCAAAAAAAGACTAAAATGTCCTTAGAAACGGAACAGGTTTGGCTTAAAGGTAACACTCTGACCTTGTATTCCGGAGGCCCGTAGTTCGATTCCCGTGGCCGTCCGTCCAGACTGGGGTTTTTGTTGTCGTATTCCCTCAGTCGGCACTCGTCAGTCAAATTCTGGGAAGGTACGCTACTAATAGTCTATGACTGCCTCCTTCCCACCTTCCTACCTACTCTTCAACATCATCTCCCAATCATCATCATAATCATTCATTTGTCGCCATTAGCCTAGCTTCAAAACAATGGATCGTTAAACACTAGGTATAGGTAAAAAAAATCAAAATTAGCTCCCAAATTACAATTTAGCCTTCAACAAATAACCTTCAAATCGTTAGTCAAGTCAAGAAGAAGTGATTCTAAAATATTAATAATACATACCCAATCAATAAGTAGGTACCTAAGTAACACCTAATTGACTAATGTAATGTTCGAATTTCCACTGGGCACCTAAAAATTCCATTCTAAATATTTTTAATCAAATGTACGCTCTAGATATTTTGAAAACTCTTCTTACTAGCAGTGGTTTATTTGTAAAATAACAAATGGGCAGACGCTCGGCGATTGTAATGGGACATAAACATATGTGCCCACGAAAACAATGAGGGGTTTGGGGAGAGGGCCCCCCAATGTAATACGGGTCGGGGGCGCACTACCCCGCGAAAATGTTGTATTTCGTTCAGGTGAAAATTTGGTGCCTTTCTTATCTATTTGTACCCAGTGTTGTGATTAGATAATTTTATTTTTATCTAGATAAAGATAAAGATAACCTGCCAAAAATTTATCTAGATAAGATAATAGATAAATTTCCAAGAAATCATCTAGATAATAGATAAAGATGAAAAATAATTATCTAGATAACTGTAATCGATAATAGATAATTTTTTACCAAATACACGGCTCCGTAATTATTTTCGAATCCTAATTTCGGAACTCAAGTTTTTAAAAAATTGGACCGTCAAAACAAGTCAACTAATGCGACTAAACGGAGATTATCTTTTTTTATTAAATCTGACATTTGAGGTTCGTGCATGTTCATACACACCATGAATTTTGAATTTTATATTTTGTATCTAGATATTTGCCAATAGATAACAATATTTTTATCTAGATAGGTGTAGATAAAGATAACCAATTATTTAATTATCTAGATAAGATAATAGATAAAAAATAATTATCTAGTAATTACCTCTAGATAATTTTATCTAGATAAGTCACAACACTGTGTACCTAGGTACTACCTACCTATACAATTTTAATCCGATTTTTCCTTCCATGAAAAATAAATAGCCTACCCTGAATAGCCTGTTCTTTTCATGGAGTGAGGGGACGCGCCCGCCCTTGTCCGCCCCCAAATTAACCACGGCTTACCAGTCTACCCAGTAGGCTTAAAAAATGTAGGGTTCAGTTTGCATAGTGCTTGTGATAGATAGGAATGACAGGATTATGATATCGTAAATAAAATAGTTCTTTTTTGTAAAAAACATAGCAATACTTTATACAACTTACACAATATAATATAATATGTACAACACTGTAAAAATATGTAAGAAGGCCAAATAATTTATAGTTACCTATCGTAGTTTAAATTTGGAAGGTAATGTATTACTATATTTTAGGTACCTTACCTTCTAGCAAGTTACCTAATTAGTAAATTACCTAGATTGAAGTTTCCCAAAATTACAAGACCCAATTTAAGAACATGATTTGGCCAAGATGTTTGCATTATTAATTAAACTAAATATAAATGTTTTGGTAACACCTCTCTAACGCCATTGCCAGCCACAATGATGGCAAATAATGTAGTAAAAAGTGGAAAATTTAAATTAAAGATGTAGGTTGGCATGTGGTGGATTTACAAACATTTCTGCGCCCATTGTGCTACTGAAGAATGATGTTAGAGCAATGCACTTGACATCATTTAATGTCCTTTCAAGTTTTGTTTTAAAGTACCCTCACGGACAATAACGTTCTGCGTAATTGTCCTTGCAAGAACCAGACCCCTGGTTCTTTGTTGTGTATTTACTGCCAGAATTAATTGGTATTATCTTGTAATCATAAAATTGCTGGGTTGAACGCACCACCAATTTGATTGCATCATTTGTCCCATTAGCCTCTATAAATTACGTATTGATTGTTCCCCGTGTCTATGTGTTCGGATAGAATGTGAATCGGATTGGTATTGGTGAATTTGAATGTTCTCGGGAAAGGGATACGTTTCGTCGCCAGCGATATTATGAAGTTGCAATCGTTCCTCTCGGCTTGATCATCATCACTGCCTTCTTCAGGGTGTAGTCCCATCCTCTCCATCGGAACCAGACGATGCCTGGGGGAATAGAACAGTAGTTCAATCATAATGTAGATGGAAACCTTTCTACCTGTGCACTCTTACTCAAGAATGGTTTGTAATGCTTTTTTACAAAACCGCGCGAAACTATGCTTAATCGGGAGCAGTTGGAAACCAAACCCGTGAGTCAATTGATGTAAAATTAATTAGTTCAAGCATGTTTTTCTTGGATGTGCTGATGGTTGCTACTTGGCACATCAATTTTAGCCAATTTACCTAGCCACTAGACCTAGCCAATTTTCACCGAAAAGTAAGCAATTATAAATTATTAATTAATGAGGAATATAGATAATAATGTACCTACCAACAAGTAACAATCCTAAGTTTGTCAAATTTTGTCAAACAAGATTAAATTTTGTATTAATTTTGTTTCACCGTTTTGTCTCCATTTGTTCCCAAAAGAGTGCTGCATGATGCACTTGAAACAGTTTCTTAAATGTTGTCCAATTCCTTGGAGTGCATAGCGTCTTCATTCTTGCATGGGCAGCAGCAGCATAGCCAAGCAAACTTAAACTTGGTTGACTTGTGCTTTACATTTGGTAAATAGTCCTAACTTGCTCCTTATTTTTTCACTACAATACTAAAGGCTGGTCTTTCAATACTCTGCTAAATTTTAAACAGTTGATTAGGACTATATTCATGACAATATAACCAATTGCATTCCTTTATTGATCAATGCATCTAACTACTGCTTGTGGCAGAGTATTGAAAAACTGGCCCTATGAGGTAAGAGGTAGTTGAAGTAATGATTGAAAGCTGTCGAGCAATAAATAAAGTTCACCTTGGCGCGCTGTCAAGTCCTGTGGATCGTTGAGGTAGAGACCGTTGAGGCCGCGGCCGCACGACTTCCACCACCACCCGCCCTTCAACATCGATGCGCAGTTCAGACTTGATCGGTCGTTGTCTCTGCAACACGAATATCAAAGTCATGTCGGAAACATTGCAATCTTTCATACTCTCATTATGGATTTCAATGATATAAATGCAATGTTGTTAGGTTTACTGAGATATAATTGGTGTCTATATTAAAAAAGCATGGCCTGTATTCAACAAATGAGTTGATCTCAATGATATTGCATGTCACATACTTTTCTGTTAAATTGAACATTGGATTTAGAGCTAGTTATCGATTAATCCAAAGATCAAAGCAGTCAATTAGATACCTATTTCAATGTAAACATTTTTTTTGATGTACAAATTTGCCTTTGTCATCAATTTAATCAAAGGTAATAGACAACAATTTCTCTAAGGTTGAATTTTACTATGATGATGTTGAACGTACCTGTTGTACGTGGAGAAGGGGCTGTTGTTGCTTCCGTACCACGGGTCGTTGAGCGAATCTCCCGCGTTGCCTTCGTAGCCGTCGATCTCCAGCTTGTAGTACTCAGCTTCCGAGTAGATCTTGAAGTGTGTGTACTGCGCGTACCTGGAAACTCATCACACATTCTATGATGCCACTTGTTTCCCTTTAATCACTGGCACACAATCATTACCATCAGCCAATCATCAGCCAATCATCGTCACATTACTACATAATTGTGATCAAAACACTTATTGATGTAAACACAACCATGGAATGAAAAAATGAGGCGATGATTTATAATTCAAATTTTCACTAAAGGCATTCAAATCCATTTAAATCAGTGTGTTTCTCAAGTACATTGAAACATATAAAAGGGGCTTAACTATTTATTTTTTATTAATTAATGATGGCTATATGTAACCAACGAGTTGTACCTGACGACCTGTCAGTTGTACCTGTGTTTGACGAGTTGTTGCAAAAGTGGAATAAAATTCATTATAACGAACATATTATATTGTAGAATGGAATAAAATTTTGTTTACGAGTTTGTTCTAAAGTTTGTTTTTACTTTCTCTTGAATAAAAGCATGATTCAAAGTGATCTAATATCAGCAATATTGAACTGCCCGTGAGAAAAGTGACAGATTGAACTCTGTCAAGCCGTGCGGTTTGTTTTGAAAGTCGGTCCGTATGTGAGCACGTCGCAGGTGCTAGTGTGTGTGTGTGTGTGTGACACTCACGACTCGTGCTTTCACACCGGGTCACGACGCAGCTCCTGACATGTCCACTATCAACTACATAGCATCTGTGCCGCCGCGCTAATCATGCAGCCCTTCATTCATTGAGATGGTAGCTAGTTGAGATGGGCCACTAAGAGATATGATTGGTTTTTGTGCGATGCATAGTTTTAAGTAGGTAGGAGCAGTGTTGTGACTTATCTAGATATTTTTTTGGATCTATTACCTTATCTAGATAATTAAGTAGGTAATTGGTTATCTTTATCTAGATACAAAAATATTGTTATCTATTGGCAATTATCTAGATAATAATAATAATAATCTTCTTCTTCTGGTTCCTACAATGTTGTCCGGCCAGACAGTGGGAGCTCGCACTGTCTGGCCGGACAAGCACGAACCTCAAATGTCAGATGAAAAAGGAAAATCTTCCCCGTTTAGTCACATTAGTTGGCTTGTTTTGATGGCCCCATTTTTAAAAAACTCGTGTTCCGAATTTAGGATTCGAAAATAATTATTAGAAATCTGTGGTATTTGGTAAAAAAATATCTATTAGGTATCTATGACAATATTATCTAGATTTTTTTTATCTTTATCTATTATCGAGATAAAAGATTATTATATTGTATATATATTGTAAATTATTTTATTGTAAATAAAATTATCTAGTCCGCAATCGCAGTAAACTTTGTAGATAATATTTTCTAAATATCGTCATAGCTTTTGTACTTACCATTAAATTTTCGAAAAATGTGTAATGTCTTTTATCGACGGAATCCAGTACTTTGCGTATGCGTCGATAGAAATGCATTTGAGCATAAGTTTGTTAGAAGGATTGATAGAAATTCTTCCAATTTTAAATTAATTAACCTTGTGCATACAGTAAAATCGACATTGGCGCCATAATCTGGTGCATGGCCGAGACGGCAATGTCTTCACCATGTAGGTATGATGTCATAGGTCAAATGCCGTTTTCACGACAAAATATCACTTGAAATTTAAATTCGTTTTTTAATGGAAATTTTATTTTTTTCGGGTGATAACAAGATATGGTCGGTGACATGCAAAGATGAACCCTGTTTAGCATTATCAGGTATAGGGCGGCCCATTGTTTTTTAACAGGTATTATTTGCGTTGAATGTTGATATTTACAAATGTAGCTACTATCAAAAAGTGTAATAGACTTCCCTATTTGAAATAAATTGTAGGTACCAACTGGAAAATTAACCTCGAATGATGGAAGCCCTTTCAAATTCCTTGGCAGACTCGTTTTTCTTGACTTTTGCTAAAGATGCATACGGAAGTTATTTCCAAGCTTATTTAGTTCAAAGCATCAATATATCGTAAATAATAATTACCTTTATTTATTCTACCTATAAGAGATGAAAGATGGTCAATATTACGAAATAATGATGTCATGAAGTAATTGATCTGATTGTTTGCCAAGTTATTATAACCTTGTAACCAGTACTTCTATCTGGAATTGTAATCGTGCTCATCGGCTTAAAAGGCACGCTTTAATGATAGAGAGAGCTGAGTAGGTGTAGCTGAATATTCATTTCAAGAAGATGTCATTAGAACCCGCGTTGTGTTTCACTAATTACCTAGCTAATCAGACGGGGCTCTATCGTCCGGGGTTTCTTTTTACAATATTGTTTGTCATACCTGAAAAAATTGCTGTTAAATCAAGGTATTATTAAATCGCTACTGGTTGGGGGAGGGGGGAGGGGGGGGGGGTCAAAGATTATTCTCGAGGCTGACTTGAGTGATGTCCGTCATTAAAACCTCTAAAATATATATTTTTTGTTCAAAACAGAAGTGAATGTACGCGTTTACGAACATGTAATTTATTTTTTGTGAACCACATTGCAAATTAACACTTTATTTAATGGATTATGTGAATCTAGCCATGAAGATAAGCATCTGATGAATATGGTGTTGCGATGAGTTATGTCAATATTATGATTCCGAGAGTGAAAGCGGGGAAGATGAAGATGAAGATGCTACTGGTCTGCCTTGGTGTCGCTCTTCAATGTTCATCTTCTGTCAGGAACCGTTCCATTCAATCTCCATTCAATACGAGACACTTTTACCCACAAGCTATTTGGTGTTACACTTGGCCATAAAAGCAGTATTCGATTATCCGATGTGTCCATGGATGATAACACGTAATCTAACTCTAGTGGATGAGCTCTGATTGCATAAGGATTGATTGTCAAGGAACCTGACCAGCAGCCAATCCGTTTCGTTCATATGCCCTTTTTAATTTGACTTGTGTTATAGATTGAATGTTAAAAAACCGTTTAGTTGAATATTGCGTATGTTTTTAAATACAAAAAGATCAAACCCAGAACTGCATGCGGATTCGTTATCAAAATATATCATGTTGATATCTTTTTGGAGGTTCAAATTCTGTACCTCAGATGTAAAAGGCCCGATGTCCATAATGATTCTTGAGATGAGCTCAAAAACAGTAATTCTGCCTTCGTCCAGTCCTAGGTATTTGTAATGGAACATCAGTCATTTTGTAAGAAAATACTTGAAAATTTAATTAGTTTTCTTCAGTCAAATGGTTGATTTGATAGACATGATATTCCAAAAAAGTGCAACCTTAAAACGAGAAAACGTGCATCCTTACCTCTGAGGTACAGGATTGATCTAATGAATGAATTCAAAACTGCTTCTACTTGACTATAATGATTCTTGTAGAGATGCTGTGTGTTTTTCGTCTGATTTGGCAGTTATTTCACAAGACATATACCCGATGAACAAGTTTCCTATAGTCCATGTCACCTGTAACTCTAGTAAACTGATCAAAGATAGTCCCTAATGCACCACGTTTTTCCATTCACGATTCTCCGTTTCTGTCTCGAACTAATGGGCCAGCGGAATATTAATAAGAGCGAAAGCTAATTTCTGTGTTGCGTCCGTTCTGATAGCTCAATAATTAACGTTTCGTCATCAACCAAACAAAAAAACACTTCTGGAATTCGATATAATTAATAATCTGATAATTAGTTTCAATGTCTCCTTGCGTGGACATCTTGCTGCATTGAAGTGATAATGGTGTGGGCTAGTGGAGCAACTTTCCAGTTGTTACAATTTGATTACAGTCCAGAGGGGAAAGCATGTGATCGAATTATACCATATTAATACCTCACCAACACATGTGATGAAATATAGCCACGGGGAGATAATTTTATTTAGAATAGTCACTCTAATATATTGTTATTTATCACTCTTAGCGGCGTTTATAAATAATATTGTTATGAATTATTTTCAATTCAGGTTTCGTATATGAGAATATAGAGTTCAGTTATATAAGAGTAGGCTATTTTGTGGGAATGTTTCTATGATGGCTTGACATTAATATATCATGCATCATGAGGCAAGCATACAATTTTGTAGATGAAATATTGTTTCGTCTTATTTCTGAGTTTCAAAGTCATACAAGCTCAATCCAGATACTCGATGGGAAATATGAACTGAGTCTGCAAATATCCCAAAATATTTCGAGTTGAGTTTACAAGCCGAAATTGGTAAACGTTGTTATTTGACACGTTGATTTTGAAAATACTTAGGTAGAACGTAGAATTATTGATGAAGAATCCTCATTATTTCAATTCCCATCATCGGGAGGCCAGAAACTAATCAAAATAAAAAAATATTATAAGAAATAGTTTCAAACGTAAACAAATGTGTAGCCTCTGTTGTCACTTTTTTCCGCGAGTTTTGTCAACAGCAAATATGCTAATGTCGTCGAATTAATGATGATGATATGATTGGGAGATGTTGATAAAGAAGATTTTTGTATCTAATTGATTAGATTTTGGAATAATGGCGAAACGTCGTTTTTTTTTAAAATATAAATTGTTGTCAACAACCGAAACATGCGTATCCTTGTAATACAAGGCCGCGAAATCTCTAGTAGAATTAATAATAAAGCAGAAGATCGATATCAGGATAAGTTAAAAACACTATTCTAGGATCAAAACACTGTCATTAATTTAAAGCCATATAAAATGGACAGCGATATTTCGCCGACTCGTTCAGTCTGATTCCTCAGGCGAATTTATATTACTTTTAATTAATACCAGTGTTTTATCCTAGATAAGTGTGTGTACATTTATCGATTAGAATTATTGAATGCATACGCAACGTGTTTTAATAAAAGTTATGTCTCACCTCTTGTTTCCCTCGAAGTCCTCGAGTTCGATCCTCATCATGTAGTCGTCGTTGTTGGTCAGCATGTAGATGTTCTCGTTGCCGAGCCAGAACTCCTTGGCGGGGTCCCCGAAGCCGTTCTTGTAGTCGGCCCAGTCGCGGTTGAAGTTCTCGCGGGGCTCGCCGAAGTCGTCGCGCCGTTGAATCACCTGGACAGAGGGTCGTGTCAGAGTGCGGGAAAGAGAACGAGACCGATACATTTTCGCAAGGAAATTGGTGAAATATTTCTTATGGCATTGGCTCCTTGGCCAAAAAGGTTACCGACCCCTGGATTATGGTAATTAATCCATATTTTCTAGATCTTTTTCCAAAACTCAAATGGTTATTTCTGAATTTTTGTTAAAAATGTAGTGGTGACGGAGATTTTTGTACATCTGTTAGCGAATTTAATTTTGAAAATGCAATAAATAGTTTGTTAGTTATCAAAATTTAATCATGTTTCTGGTATGATCTTGGTCGGAATGAATTGATTTGTCGTCACTCAAAATCGATAATTTTCTGGCACATCTTTCGAACCAGCTTATGAATGAAATGAACTGACGAACATTGCTGTATTTATTTGTTGAGCTCAAATATTTGCGTCCGAAGGAAGGAAGCATACGAGTACATGTGTTTGTGGAACGTCAATGAATTTCTAAAGACATCTTGATTTGAGGAGTGACTGGGCAAATGGCAAGTTTGATTTGCTATGGCAGGCTTGTGAAGTGACATCTTACTACTTAGTAGGAATCAAACAATAATCGTGAGTGGATCTACAAATCCTCGCATGTGATAATTTCAGAATTTTAAATGTATTCTTTTCCCAAACTATGAATATGTTTCATTTCAATATATTTACCCCACTTTGCGTTCATTGTAGAGAAAAAATTTCAACATTTTGTAAAATGATTTATATGATACAGTTAGTTTTGATACCCCCCCTCAAGATTTTTGAAAATATTACTTGCAAGGTTTTTTAGAACATCACTGACGAAATTTGGTATCTTGTTTTCGCTTTTCAACGTCATTGCAAACATTTTGCAAGGTTTTGCTCCACTTTAGCATAATTTACTTACTCCATTGTATACCAAACTGTTTTTTTTTTTTTACCTGAGCAAAATTACTGTCAGAAGGAATTGATTAATTTATCGGTCAAATTTGTATATCTTCGATTTCTCTCAGGTTCCTCTGATCGTTCCTTATTGGTCATCAATAAGGAAGATCAGCTGATAAATGGTGAACTCGTGAAGTTCCAAGTCGTGGCCTATTATTCTTCACCGGCGCCGTGTCTTTGTTCCACTCATTCTCTGGGTCATCAATTTCATGCGAAATCTCGCGCTGTGATACCGTGGTCACGCGTTTCACTGTTCCGCAGTGCAAATTGGTTTATCATAAAAGGCAGTGGCGCTCTGTACATGGCCAATCAGCGAACTCTCTCTAGACGGCGAATTAACTTCATTTAAAACGTTGAAAGTGCACCTACGTGTTTATGGTCTCGATAAGCATAAAAATATTATTGTGTGATAAATAGCCGCCAAGGAAGCTTTATTTAGACAGAGCTAACTTCAAAGTTATATTATAAAATCCCGGCAACATTGATGCCTACGTTAGAATCCAATTTGTCGTCACCCTCCGTTTTAAGGTGCCTTTCCATGTTCCGTCAACGTCCGTCACCGTTAGTCTCCGTCCGACGAAAACGTCCACGTGACCCGTCTCGACTAAAGCTGGCTTTCCATGATCCGTCATCTTCCGTCAACGTCCGACACCGTCCGACGAAAACGACCACGTGACCCGTCTCGACCAATCCCTCGCCGTCCGAGATTTTTGGGGATGGCTCTGATAGGTCGAGACGGGTCACGTGGTCGATTTAGTCGGACGGTGTCGGACGTTGACGGAAGATGACGGAGTATGGAAAGCCAGCATAATCCGTCGCCGTCCGATTTTTTTGGGGATGGCTCTGATTGGTCGAGACGGGTCACGGGGTCGTTTTCGTCGGACGGTGACGGACAGTGACTCATGGAAATCCACCTTTACTCTCTCAACTGTCATGATTATTTTTTATCATCACTACTGGAGTGGACTGTGCTATATGGTGTATTTGTTTTGTCAAATGTTTGATTGCAAAAGCGTCTGGAAAATTGTGAAAGGGCTAAATATTTGTAAAATTTTGGTCAACTTTAAACTCACGCAATTATTTTTGAATCGAAAATTGTCGACAATAAAAACAAGATGATGGTGACACATTCAGAAAATGTCAAAATTTACAGTTAAAAAATGATTAAATTGCATGAAAATTACGCCCTAAACCATGCGTTCAACATTATGAATCATTCCAAAACGGCAGATACAAATCGTCAATAAAATGCGCTTGCTGCGGGGCAGCGGTTACGCCACTGTTGGTGTTAAATGCAGGTTGCAGCCCGACAGGGGCTCGCCAGTGCCAACAACACCCGCCCACACCAACACGATCTGCGCCCGATAATTGTTATACAACACGCGCGAAGATTTGCCAGTGATTTCTTGCTCCGGGGCCACGCATACTTCCCTTGGCGCCGGCCACTCAAATTGTATTGTTACAAATGGAGAAAGGATATGAAATTAGTTTCGTAAGTTATTAATATTCTAAATGTTTCTGAACTGTCATTTCCTGTACCAACGCATAACCTACGGCAATAACAGTTGGGTATAGAAATTTGAATACTCATGTACCTATAATTTAAAACTAGAAGTGAAAAAAGTAGTGTTTCTAAAGTTTTTTATAAGTGCTTATTCCTAAATGCTAAGGTTCTACAAATTAGTTGTAGAAGATGCTAGAAAACTAAAATTATATTATTTTTCTAAGAAGCAATTAGTTGTAGAACAATATGATCATTCCATAATTCAGTGCTCATTACAATTCAATTGTAAGGCATACAGAGATCCAACTAAAAAGTAGTGTGGTGGTGAACTATATTGAATTTCATACAATTGTACTTCATATTTTTCTTTACCACCGTTTACCACTGAATAGTTGATGCTCAGATTGCTCCATTTAGGTATTACGATGGCGCCTTATAAATTCCTTTATATCACCTCTGGCCGATGTCGTAACATCCTCGTAGTTTGATAGCTGGTATTTATGTATCACAAATTGCTACTTCCTCCGAGCAGTATGTACGCATTGCTCTTGATTTCTTCTGTACTGCCACTGGTGGTGCGGCGCGTGGTACACGATCACGACTCCTTGCGATCGTTCCTTCACTCTTCTTGCGATCGTTCCTTCATTCATCCTCACTCTTCTCATCGTTCCATCATTCACCTCACTCTTCTCCTTGCGATCGTTCCTTCACTCTTCTTGCGATCGTTCCTTCATTCACCTCACTCTTCTCCTTGCAATCGTTCCTTCATTCACCTCAAGAAACAATTATCACTCTTCTCCTTACGATCGTCCTTCAAGAAACAAACATTGTTTGCTCTTCTCTTTGCGATCATTCCTTAAAAAACAATCGTTGTTTGTTCTTCTCTTTGCGATCATTCCTTCAAGAAACAAACATTGTGTATACTCTTCTCCTTGCGATCGTTCCTTCAATAATCAAACATTGTTTACTCTTCTCCTTGTGGTCGCTCCTTCAAGAAACGAACGGCCTCTGCGACTCTCTTTGGTGACTTGATTCAGAGCACATCATCTAATCCTTGTTTTTTGTTGTTGTTTTGGTTCTCTCGGTATGGAAAAGAGAGTTTCCTGTCGAATAATTAACAAGGCGGTGGGTCCGGCCCGGAGGTGTGTCCCATTATCTTGCTCTTGCTCGAGATTTTCATGCGTGTACGAGTTATTAATCACTTTCATTTTACGCTTTCAACGGAATTGTTATTAGTTTTTGTATTTTTTTTGTCCTTCCACAAAGTCGTGACAGTTGGCTTTAATTATTGTCACGCCTTACATTTGCATCGCTGCTTTTTTCAACTTGTCAAACGTATATAACTTTAATGCAAATTTAATTTATATGTTTGTAGCGCTTTAATGCATACATTAAAATGATTTTTTTTAATGTTAAATTGTTTTCCCTCTCGAACTAGCTGGTAAAAATGCTAAACAATTAATAAGAATTATTATGCACAATGCGTAAGTATGTTCAACTTCTTCCCATTTAGCAACTCTCTTGTCAATTTAGTTATATTTCGAGGTGATTAAAATTCACCTTTTTAAATCTGACATTCTCCGCGAATGTTCTACTGACGCGTTGACGAATCGAGTTCGCTTGTTTCGACTTATTCTCTCGGCTTGCGCTTGTTTTGTCCGCTAAATCGACGTTACGTGATCACTTTCTCGTCTTGAGATTCCCCGATCGTTAAAATCTCCATCGCATTCGAAGTCACTCGGACGATCTTGCAGTTTCTTGTCGACTTTACTGCTTTTCTTGTTACAATTATTTCCTTGGATAGGAGATTTAGTTTCTTTACGTGGTTGCAACTCTTTTCACAATCAATTATTTTGATTAAAGTTCAATCGAGTTAATATTTCTAGTTTTCTTGGAGAGAAATGGCGTGCAACGACCGGAGTTTTCTCTTGATTTTTTTTAACGATCTGCAACATTGATGGGATTATTTCAAATACGATTACTGTTTCAATTAATTTTGTATTACTCCATCAATAATGCATGCTTTCATTCCATAGCAAGTAAAAGCTATATCATTATATGTAACTTATTGGCTAAGTAAGTTGCAGTCCGACCAGATTGTTTACAAATTAGCGGTGTGCTCAACATAATCTGCATTGCGGTGTTTCATTTTCAATGCAAGTGGCTTTGATTTGTAGGGCAAAGAAGCGACTCGACTTGTTTATTTCGCGAATCCGAAGATTGCAACACATGTTCTGAGGCGAATGCATGAGATGTCTGCATCAGTTGCAGACGTTTTTCGCGTCTCTTTCGCAATGTCAAACCTTTCGAGCTGTCGTCCGCGAGACTTTTACCGCAACTTTCGAGTTTTCGATGGTTAATTGCTAGCTAATTGTGTGTTCTGTGGCTGGCCAAGACAAAAACAGCATTCTCATTTATTAGCCGCATGATGGATCGACGAGAGGCCGTGACGCAATAAGTCGGCGGACTCCGAAGAGGATTTCGGCAGAGATTTATTACCGCTAATGATTGAGTTTTATCAACTTTAACGCACCTCGACGAGTCCAGTGGCTATGGGCAAGATTACAGACATGTTCCACCTGTTTTTTTTTCTGTGTATCATCAGTGCATTTCTAAAATTTAATGATCAAATTCATCAGTGTTGGTGTTATTTTTGTTTTGATTCGCATTTTTGCATAATTATTAATTACCTTAGTGGATTGTAATTATGTAATCTGGTAGGGTTTTGAGAAACTATTTCGCAACTACCCCTGAGCATGCACTTTACCTTTGCCTCTGTTTGTTTAATCGTGTTCAGGTCAAAGGGTCACCACCATTTCGGAAAGTTACCTAACACCTTAGCGGTCGTCTGCCGTCTTTTTAACAGGTCGACAATTAATAATGGCCACATTGCAATTAAGTATTTGTGATAGTCATAGTTTCAATCCATTTCAGTATACTCACTCATTACCTATCAGATCGAGAACTCCTTTTAGGGAGTCATTCTAAATCGACACGTATTCGTGGAAATAATTATATTAAGCAAGACTACTCGATTAATGTATATAGCTACATGATCAATCATTTGATATGTTTCACGGAATTACCGCAATTAAATAGTAGGCGAGTGTTTTTAATCTTCACGAAATACTTTTTAATTTGAAGATAATTGATCTGAAATATTGCGGAGAGTTATTTATTCCAAATATGAATTTAACTTGCCGAGATGTTTTACGTCAAGCTTGTTGCTATATTCGGACTGGTGTTACGTCAGGGTACTTGTTTCATCGAGATCGTTCGAGACAAATTTCATACGGATTCACGGCCGACTGACGTCAGACCAAACAAAATAATAAGCTCACGTGGCAGATTGAATGCTAGTTAGTTCGGACAGTCGTCACTTTGACGTCACGCTCGATTCTGAAGAAAAGGGGTAAAAAGAGTTATGATGAGTGTCGTGGACACGTGTCGAGGTACTTACTGTCCAGCCTCCCTCGGCGACCTCCTGCTCGCAGTAGACCTTGAGGAACCAGTAGGTGGTGCCTCGGATCTGCAGGTAGTAGACGCCGGAGTCCCTCATGCCGGCGTTCATCAGGTCCACACAGGAGTAGCCCTGGAAGACGGGAACACACACATTACAACGGCATCATTCATCCATTGCCGCGTCCCCAGTGGGGCGTAATCGTTATAGTTGATAATTTTACCACCTCGTTCTGAGTGCCCCTCCATAATTTAAAAATATGTTTCTTCAGATGATGATCAGAATTTATAGTAAGAGGTTCCAAATTTGTTTTTCCACTATATTTTTATTATTCCGTTATGTTTTCGTGTCATAACCTTATGACTGGTTGTTTCACTCGTGATACTGAGAACTTATGACTATATTTCAAGAAAAGCGAGTCCTTTTCGACGGGAGAGGAGATTTTTTTTTTTTTTTAAATCTATATCATAGCTATTGACCCTTGGCTATTGACGGTGAAAAATATAGGTCCAGATCAGCGATCGTGTAACTTTTGTCAACAGTCGATCGACAACCCTTATGTGAGAATAACATTGACACTTCATAGTCGATCGACTACAATGTTGAGTCAATGATAATGATACTCTTCTCATAAGAAGAGTACTATCAACACATCCTCAACACTTCCTACTGTTTTGTAAAGTTAATTGTGGGTTTACCTCAAAAATGTTAATGATGGTCATTGTTGTGTCTTGCGTTGTTTTTGCTCTACTATGGTAAATCGCTAGAGAGTGAGTAATATGAAAGTATAGGTATCATTAGCTGTAAACGGCTTTTAATATTCTCCAAGTCATTAGTCTTGATTTTGCTAAGTCTGATTAGTAGTTTGATATTTACTCGCAGTGGCATTTTGAATTCAATAATCTAAACGTCTCTGACGTCGAAATGATTTCTTTGACACAATTTTTGTTCCATTTCTTTTGATGACGTTGAGAATGTGTTTTTGCAGGACGTCTAGGAAAGTAATTACTAAATCACTACATTTCACACGTAACATTTTCCCGCACCGACGTTCTCTAAAGGTGGTCAGCAAATAACTGGGTGTAGAAAAACATTACGTGTCGGAGGCGTTACACATTTTGAAAGCGGCAATTATGTCCACTCTAAAATGACGTTGACTTTTAGATTATAAGAATCGCTCGAGTTAGTTAATTGACTTGACTTTACACCGCTGTCAAAGCGAGGGATCTTCAAACGAAAGTTTTGATTCGAATCTTCAGGAGTGTTCACTTGTTGTGAACTCGGGGAGGGAAGGGACTAAATTAGCGTGGTTGCGTCATTTCAGATGAAAATCTCTAGTCAGAGAAACTATATTGATGATAAGAGATGGAATTAAAGAATCTCACTTGAATGGAAAGTCAGGTATGTGGGAGCGATTTCATATAGAATGTGATCTGGAATTGGAAACCTTTAATTGTTCTACAGAGATTCCTGTAACTTGTTGTAAAAAAGTTAGAAAGAATGTCTTGAAGTTTCTCCAGAGGCGATGTGTCGCACGAAATGTAATGCTCGATATTCCAATTTCCAACTGATATGAAACGGGATCTGCTATCGGAATCAAGACGGAATCTGACCAGCATTCATACATTTGAAACCAGATGTAGTGCAATTTTCATTTGAAATATGTGATTTGCATTTGTTAGGAGTGAAACACAATATACCTAACATAATATTCAAATACATTTTTCTACCGAAAATTTCATGAAAGTGAAAGTTGTCCAAAAGTTCATGACATTGTGCATTTTTAATTTACATTTATATGAAGGGGTATGGCATAACTGGGCCAGCAGCACTTGGAATATTTATGCGTTCTGTTATTAAATTGACTATTCATTGTGTACTTTGAAGCCCGTAAAACCGATGGTGAAACTTTTTGGTTCTATTTTGACTTTTAATAACACAAAAACTTGTAAATAACCCAATGAATGTCGAATTTTTTAGATCAGGGATCAGGGAGTGGTCTATAATTATTCTCATTTTTTTATTTCGCAGTAGTACTCGATTGATAGAATGCTTCAAATTGTGATAAAATGTACTACAGCATTTTCCCGGGGCTCTGCGCCCCGGACCAGCATGTACTGGGGCAACCCTCACCCATAACACCCATTGAATGGACCATTTTGCCCCCCCCCCCCCCCCCCCCCCCGCATAAATCCTCCGTACAACCATACGCGTACGAGTATTCAGCCCAAATACAACAACAAAGTCTCACTAACTGAAACTGTGAACGGTGATCCTTGGTCAAATGTTACCGACCTGATCTAGATGCTACTCCCCCTTCTCCCCCTACTCACGTGGTATACAATAAGTTTAATTTCATTATCCTGGTATTTGCACAAGCTCCTTGCTCTGCGCGCTCTCTTCTGGAACGTGCGTACGTGTTCTGTGACGTCAGCAGAGATGCGATGAGATTGAGAAGTGCATATCCGGTCACGTGACTCGCTTCTATTGTGTCTCGAGGATTGGTGCTCCGTGTTTCGGATGCTGGGATGATTCGAACGGGCGATAAGTTCTATGAGAACTCGACTCATATTCGTAAATAAGGTTTAAATATGAATAAATATGAACTGCAAACGTGAAAATAGTTTTCTCACCTGGGATTTGAACCCAGGTCCCCTGAATTGCAGGTCCTATGCTCTATAAAGCAGCCAACCAAGTACCAAGTAGGCAGTTAATTTTGCAGCGCCTGTTGCTCAATATAAGCTGCTTTAGAAGTCCGAGATCTAAGATAGATTTCTGATTGAATTCTTCGAATTTGTCCCGAGAAATTAATGTTTGCCAGTCCGAGAAATGGTAACTTTCTGACGATCTGGATTAGGTGAAAACGATGTTTAACAAATTTTTCTGAACAGCATCGACTGAAAGGTTGACTTTCAGAAACTTGATCGCTGGACCAGAAAGCAAGTACTATGGTGGGTAGATGAATATATATTTTTTATTGGACATATCAGGTAAATATGCTTGTTATAATGTCCTCATTCGTGCTACCTATTTGTAGTTTAACTATTACGAGCATCGTTATAACTACCCTACCACCCACAGATGATACTATTTCTAAGTAGGTACTTCACATTCACATAGGAATGATTGATAGCCCAGGAGAGCATGGAACTGGAATCTATACAAAAGGCTCCAAAACCAAGCAATCTCAACCATTTAGGTTTATCGACTTTGAAGAGTACTTTTGACAACTACAAATCAGTTGAAACGAATAATTACCCCAACACTGAGAGCTCTTTTATTTAGATTCTACTCCTCTCCTCTCGTGAACATGTACACTTGGCCAAACAAAAGTTGAACGTTCAATAAATCTGATAGGTAAGATCGCACCATCAGAAGTCAGTCTAAGCGATCTCATTGTCTCATTCTAGTAGGTGACCTCACATTTAAATGATAATAACAAGCTTTGATTGGTTATGGGACATGACCAGCAGTCATTCAAATTTGGTCAACGTTCAATTTTTGTTTGGCCGAGTGTACTTATATTCTGCAATTTCACTTCGAGTAAGTTTATAAACAATTGCATACCAGTTACAATTACTATCTTGTTAAAGCAGTTGCCCATCAGCACATGGTGTTGAAGTTGTCATTGAAAACAAATACACTCCCTTGTGAACTTAACTGTTACATACGCCAAATGTAATCATGTTCATCATTGAAGTGCAGATATATTCCTCCTTGGAGCTCTTCCTATTATTATCCTCAACACGCAGCTAACAGTGGCATCATTTGCTGATTTGTCCGCCTTGAGTTCACGATATGCATGTATTACATCCATTCCACACCTAACGATTTCAAGACAAGACACATCAGATTCCTCGCCGGATTTCACAACGAAAGGAAGGGAAAGATTTTATGGTACCAATGATGTCGATGTAGGATGTGTTGAAGATTTCGTATATACAAGCCACAGACCATGTGAACGATTTTATATTACCATCTTGGCACAATTTACCTGACGTGTTACGCAAATATACAGCCGCATTTTGAGTTATGGTGGCTGAACGTAAAAAAAAAAAGTTATTCATCAATTTTTTGAAAGCAAATTGGCAAGTATGTCAGAGTCATGACTTTCTTTGAACACCCAAGCGCCTTAATTGAGATACATGTCTGAAATTGATCACTGTCCATCGTAAAGATGAGAGGTGAAGAGTTGAACTGTAATAACTTGTGAATGTGCACATGAACTCACCTTACTTGCACTTTATTTAATTACTTATTTACTTCTTTGTCCTCTTTCTGTCCGTCATGTAACGCTACGGAAGAGATTGGGTTAATTATTAAAGTAGTAGTTTTATGTTTCTAAGTCTTGACCCGTTATAAACTTTTTTGCGTGTATTTTGTGAATTGATGAATGCAACCTGGGTGTTCTCGCGTATGAATACCACTGGATTTATGCTAAAGATGAAAGACTTGATTGATTCTGTTTTGACATGCAGTTGGTCATTTTGCAACGTGGACTTGACACACTCAATTGACCCCTTGGAAACCCGGTTCCAATGTTGCGAACTGTCACAGAAGAGTGGCTGTACTTTAATCTTGCCTCTCCTTATTTAAATTACATTAGATAAATGGTAGATTACTCGTTCCGAAAAAAAGTCGTATTGTGTCGTACATGTGTAGAATTTGTAATTGACGACATTTTATTCTTTATCTTGCAAATTTTGAAGATGAAATATATTCAATTATTGTCGATTACTATAGCTACATGGTGAAGGGGGCGGAAAGGCAGAGGAATGTTCATTTTGTAAATTCTCCTGTCGTGACAATATCTACTTTTTTAGAATGTTATTTAACTTTAATTATTCCTGGTTACATTTTAACGTGAAACACGAAAAGCGGCGAGACTATAATTTCATTTTATTGCAATTGCATTTCTTCGAAGCTGCAATATTTTTCAAGATATTTGTCTGTGTCCTCTTTGGAAAGTTTGTTTATGATCACGCAGTATATTTCATTTCTTCGTCTGTCAAAATCGAAAGCTTTTTAATATTTAATAAAGCCATGCATTCTGAACGCCTCACGACGTTGTCTTGTCATTCATTAATAACCGCCGTTCTTCCTGCTAGCAACGTCTTTACTAATGCATTGTGCTAGGCACCTGCCCATTCCATGCACTAGTCGTGGCTCTGGCCATATCACGTGCAAAGATCATATATTAAATATTAACACACTGTTTGCAAGTTCTTCTCTCTCTCTCTTTTGTTGATCACAACATTGATTGATGATCCACTCATGCCCTTTAGAATTCTCTACCCCCGCATTTGGACAGCAATCGCATGCAGTATGGTTACTTTGTATTGCCATTATATACTGCATAATGTTATCGAGTCATCGGATCGACTGCATTCTCATTCGCAGATGTTGATATTTGTACCTACTGGAAAATGAGGAAGATAGAAATTATGCTAATTTAATAGTAGGTACTACGTCCGAAATAGTTTTAGCACTATGTTTTTTCGCAAATGTGGGACGATTATCCAGTTGCACCCGGGGGTATAGGGAGGTAATATTTCCTAAATTCGTCAGAACTATGGAACCTTTCAAATTGTGATAAATGTGAAAAAATGTTTATATTTTAGTCAATCTAAAAACACCAATCTTCTAAATATTTTGGCGTCGAGTAGAGTTTTGACCCAAATATTGTTTGCATGTTGGTGTTTTTCTAGGGTCGACTAAAAATTAGATATGTTAATTATTTTCCACATTTTTCACGAATGGTTTATTAATGAAATCTTATCTTTAATTTTTACCTATAAGTACAGCCGCAATTTCTGAAGTGTTCTTAACTATGTAGTTCTCGTTTTTTTGTATATTAAATAAAAGCCAATTCTCTTAATCTCAGTCATTTTTAGGGTATTATATTTGTAATTAGGCGAATGGGATTTCTCCGGATTTCTACTTCATTTATCAAATGTTCTATTTCGTCGAACTGAATTGGTCTGAAGAGTGTGTAATGTAATGCAATGTTGTAACATCACGTGGTCGTGTAATGGTTGTTTACGAGCACCGACAGAGCGGGTTTGCGACTGTGATTAGCATGTAATTGTTGTCGCTGCCGGAACCAGTTGATGATAACGAGCTCCAGCACAGCTTCCGACTTGCGAACACCGACAGTATCCGAGATCTACGCGGCAGCAGTACTTACATCTATTCGACATTTTCTTGGATGATACAAGGAACATTTTATCGATTTTTTTGGTAATATTGTTGATATTTTAACATTCGTAAATGTAGAATTATTATTTTCGTTCATTTATAATACACACATATCATTGACATGATGAACATAACATAGAATTATCTCAATTAGACCCTGTTTCTAAATCTAAAATAATAAATAAATTGAGATACATGTGTTTAAAGTTTGTGATGTATTTGAATACTGAACCTAACACACACCTTTATAACTACCTATTTTATTTTCAAAAGTAATTAAAAACAAATACTATATATCTCAATGTCTTTATAAAAATATTAGAAAATAAAAAGAGAATAAAAGGATATGCATTGTTATTTTCTACATTATGGCTCCCTTAAAATTAAAACATTCGGGATTAAGATATTATGTTGTTTTCCTGGATAAGTTATGGCGCACTGCGTTATCACTTATCACTAATTATAATTTTTCATGTAGCTATTTAATTGAAGATAGCCTTATTACCATGCGGCATTACGTTGTAGAAGTCGTATTTTTTTTAATTAATCAACTATTTGTTTCTGAGCAAACCGAAAGTATAGTGATGAAATCATTTATGTCTCGAAATGCCCTGTGGCGTACGTCAGCACGTACTTATTTAATTGACTGGCAAATTTTTTGCTACCCCAAACTTGAGAGTCTAGTATTTCTTCCAAGCCTCAAGCCTCAATGAAAACTCAAATTAATGTTTCTTGTTAGACGTAAATCAATCATCAACTGTATCAAAAAAATATAATAATCATCACAATGTGATTTTATTTTAGATGCCAAAGACATGAAGTACTTAGTTCTTAAAATTTCTCCATATGAGCTTGAAAGACTTTATTGTAAAATATTGAAAATTATATTTCTTTCCTTCTTCTATAAGTTATACCAACATGTTATTTTCCCCAAAAAGTTGAACTGCATATCACTTTGGCGCGCCATTTAAAAGATGCTGAAACTTTCTGCTTGACCCCTCGTGTGTGATCCAACGGGTTTCTAGTGCCTTATTTTTGTGGAAATTCTATTACTGCTTTAATAAGGTGAATTCTTGTAATCGAATGCTCGTTTGAGAATGTAATACTCTGATCATGGCTCGTGGCCTTATAATATTATAATTTATCTGAGCCCTATACCTATAATATATATCATATAACGTGTTGGCTTCTTTATGCTTCCTGGGACAGCTATGTGCTGCAGCCATCAAGTGCACATAGAGACGTTTTATATATCCCTGGAGACATGCAGCGATTATATGGGTATGTTTATGGAGCTGCAATTAAAATGAACCTTTATGGGTTCATGAATACTCTCCCGCAAAACTGTTTTCTTCAAGTTACCCCACAATGTCAGCTTAGGAAATCTCACTCAGTAGACATTCTTGAGTGTTACGTTTATTGTAGCTACGATTTCATTGTTGGAATTTGTAAAATTGCTTTGTAGATCCAAAATTTACAAAAAGCAGGCATGTATGTAAATAGAGATTTAAGGTGATACTAGCGCTCGGCCGTTTTAGAAAATTGAGAGAGAAAAATTGTTTCATAAGTGAGTGTAACTTTTACAGGAAGCTCATATGATCAGTCTGATTGTATATTAGCAGCCCTTTTTAATTTTTGCTCATTACATCTTTAATTAGGCGCCGGTTATTCAACAAAACCGGTCAAAACGATGAAATTTGCGATACCGATTGGAGACCAAACCCGTAAACCAATTGATCTCAAATTTTAATCATGATTAGATGAAAGACAAACTTAGGGTTATCCCTTGGCACATTTTTTAAATTTAATTTTATACGGCGCCCAGGGAGACGAGAAAATAGCTAATTTTTCACCAAAAATCCACTAATTATTACTAATTAACGAAACAAAAAATTAAAAATGTACCAAGGGATAACCCTAAGTTTGTCTTTTATCTAATCACGATTAAAATTTCAAATAATTTGGTCTACCCATTTCGTCTCCAATCGTATCGCAAAAAGTGTCTACAAAAAGCAGCAAAATCGCTCGCGCTTGCAGCACCTTAATTTCAATTCAAATATTGAGGAAGAGTTCACCCCCGAAAAATAGTCATTATTTTTTAGTTAAACCTCGGCATTTCACTTCCACTTGGTAATATTTCATGACCACATTTGCACATCATTCAGGCATTATGCAAGTGCACAAATTAAATTGATTTACCGTTTCCTCCTTTTCAAAAAATATGTAAATGGATATTTAGCTGGAACTCTTAGATTGTCACTTACCTTGATATCTTTGATGCTGGCAATGACATCGGTGGTGAACGTGGAGTTAGCCAACGAGGGTTTGTTCTTAACGCTTGGGAAGATGACTCCTCTATTCCTGTTAGTGGCTCTGTTGGGTGCTGGGGCCGGCGTGCTCGGTGTCAGTGTGTTGGACGTCGCCGCGCCTCCTGCCGTCGAGCTCGTCACCGTCGTGGACGTCGGCGCCTCCGTCGTGAATCCCTCCGTCACGTCCTCGATCACGTATCTGTTCTGGTCGTACTCGACCAGCCTGTCGATGGTCGGATCGAGCAGCAGCTCGGCCGGCACCGGCCGCTGAGCGAGCGTCGCAACGTTGTCCTCCTGCTTCTTCAGCCGCTTCTCGACGAGATCGAGATTGGCGATGATCTTGTTTGCCTTGACGCGGAGGTCCACGTGGATGTCGTTGATGGCTCGCTCCTGTCTCTGAGTCTGCGTGAGGAGCTCGTCGGACTTGGGCACGAGACCGTCGACGGAGCTCTTGGTCCCGACGACGACGTCCCACACCTCGTCCATCTTCTCCGAAACGCTCATGATCGGATGGATCTGGCGCACCAGCTTGTCCAACTTGCTGCTCTTCAAGAGCGGCGCCGGTGTCGTCGTGGTGCGGTTCCGGTACACCGGAGACGGCTGCGAGTCCTCGACGACGGCCTCGTGGACGTCCTTCGTGAGCGTCAACACCTTGCCGAGGTTCTCCGACACGAGGTTGATGTGGAACTGCAGCTTCCGGTCGATGCCGTTGGTCGTGGCCCGGAGTCCGTCTAACTCTCTCGTCACGTGCGACATCACCTCCGCGTTCAACACTTTAGCGATGTCCACCGCGTTCATGCTGATGGGCTTCTTCTCGCTCGCCTCCGCGTTGATGTCGTCGGCAGGCAGGAAGTTGCTGTCCAGCTGATTCTTCAGTCCGACGAGCTTGTTGTCGATGTCGCTGACCTTCTGGTCGAGCGAGACGAGCCGCTGGTCGAGGATGTTGGCCTTGTCGTCGATCTTGTGGATCCTCGGCGACGACTGAGTCTTGAAGAAGTCCGCGCTGTCGGGCTTCACGGAGCTGAAGAGCTTCAGGTCGAGATTCTGAAGCTTGCTGATGACGGAGTCCGTCTTGTCGATGTTGTCGGTGACGCGGGAGTCGAGCATCTCGACCCGACGCATCAGATGTTCCACGGCCTTGTCAAGGTTCTCGATCTTCTGCAGCTTCGACTCCAGCGTCGACATGATCACTTCGAACACGTTGAATAGGTACTGCTCTCTGAAACAGAAAATCAGCAACATGAGAACTTGAAAATGAAATAAATCAACTTATACACTCCACTAATAAATCAACTACAGTAAGGTAGTTTTCTTATACTTTAAAGGAGCAAGTTTAAGTTAATGAAGAAAACTATTATTTACAGAGTTTATTTTGTCACAAAATCATTCTTTTAATATTTACTTTTAGATGTAAAAGTGACTATTGAATGAAAGTAAGATGCTTGTACCAATATCGAGGGCAAGTGAATTGCTATTCAAATTCAACATGTTTTTAATTCGACGAAGAAGGTTTGTAATGAGACGATAGACACGCGCTGTACCATGAAATGACTGCCCTTTAAATTCTTCACGGCTCATGATGACACCAAACATGTTTAGGATGACCAGTCCACATCATTCTGCATGTTCAATTACTGGTTATTTCAAATTTAGGTTAATATCTCTGCAGTTCCAATGCTCTATTTACGCAAAACACGATTTTATGATGGACTAAGATATTTTGACAAATTGCAACTACATATTCGAACTCTAAACAACTATCGCCTGAGTATTGCGAATAATTAGCATTCACGCCTACTCGTACAGGCATTTGTGTTATTTGCTAGAAAAAAGTCGACCAGACGGCGAAATGTTGCCAATTAGCTGAGATGATGAGCTGCATCGAGCTATGGCATTTACATCATGCCCGTCTCGTCTCGTCTGTAAACACGGCTATGGGCAAACGAGTATTTCATCTTTATGACATCAACGTGTCATCAATTGGGAAAGCAAGTGTGGGTTTGAAAACTTGCTTTTGTCACTATAAAGAATTGCGTTGATATTAGAAATACAAGTCTTTGCTGTTTTTTTTCGGCCCGATTTCTTAAAATGTTTATTGAATGAAACTGTGATGTGATGCTTTTTTCTGGTAAAAGTTCACCCAGTCTTACAATGTTCTGATGGACAGATCGACGCCCATTCAATTAAAAGACGAATGATTACATATTAGGGTGTTTGTAAACAGTCAGCTCACTTTTGCATATTTTAACAATTTTTTTTAAAAATCTTGGAATTAAGTATTGAAATTGTAGGCCACTGTTGAATTATAGATAATATTTGGATGCCTAAAGTTGCTTTTTCAAAAAGTTTGCAGTTATCTATTCGTATTTTGCGACAATGTACAAAATTTATGATTTAAAAAGCAGTGCAACGTCTAGATAATTTTTGTGGTCTTCTCTATACGACGAGAGTACCAAACCAAAAAGGCCCTAGAAATCCACGTGGACATCCTATAACTTTATTGGCTGAGCTTTTTTGAAACTTGCAACGTTTAAATGCCGCCAATAAATTGAGCCTTTTATGTACATTCTCTTATTCTACCATTTTGGATGTTTGTAAAACGTGTTTATCAGGAGACAATGGTCATAAAGTGTTGTTTTCTACTCGTTGTTGACATCTGTCGCCGCGACGTGAAGAGCAAGAAGCTGTGTTCCGCGCTGCTGTGCTCCTGTGCCGAGATGTACCCGGCGATGACTGCGGTCATTGAAAGTGTGCTCTTTGGCTGGTCAACCAATAGAATGCACGCCATGCACGAGTGCAGGGCATTGTTTCCCACTGCACGCTCATTGGCGCCGCCCGAGGATGGGAACCGAGGTGGCGAGAGCGGCTGGAGAACTAGGTGATGTTTGTCAGTCGGCAGAATTAATCAGACAAGCGGAAACTTCATTTTTAAAATAAGTTTATGACAGTAAGTGTTTTCCGAAATTTTCTCGGACAGTTGTCGCCTGTTGATATCTTTATTATAGATTGATAACAGTCTAATGATGACGGATGACTCAATGAGTGATTATGATGATGATGTTAATGATGATGATGATGAATAGGTAAAGATGGACAGTTGGAAGGACTTATTACTATACGGAACCCTCTCATCATTTGCCTCTGGACTAGGGATCGCGGTCAGGAAGGACGGCCGCGGGAATCGAACCCCGGATCTCCAGGCGCGTAGGAAGGGGGGGGGGGAGTGGGGGTCAATGACCCCCCCACTTTTCATCTTGACACCCCCAGATATAACCCCCAGATACACACAAATTTTGATAAAGAGATCCAAAAATGCACAAATTTGCTCCATTATGAGGTTGAATTCTCAAAATTTTCCCAAGTTTTGCAAAGCTAATTGAACAGAGGTATTATCCAATTAGACAATAACTCATTTGTCCAACATGATCATCCTCATGAATACAATTTAATAATTACACGTTAAACTATGATACCGAATAAGCACCGTATTCAAAGCAATTCCAAAATCTATTCTTAACAAAATTTACAGATTATAATGCATTTTGTCAAAGTTTCCCAAGAATATTGCATATCACAAATTTTAAATTTCTTTGAAAACGATGCCAAAATAGCTTCAAATTCGATTCTTTTGCATCAAAAACTCAAAAAATTCCCTGCGGGGCCAATGGGGATTCTATAAAAACAAATAGTTACAGTTATATTACATTTGTATAAAGTTTCCACAGAATATTGCATTTCATACATTTTAAATTTCTTTGAAAAGTATGCTAAAATAGCTTTAAGCTCGATTATTTTGTATCAATAACCCAAAAAATTCCCTGCGGGGCCAATAATGGGTATTAAAAACAAATAGCTACAAATTATATTACATTTCTTAAAGTTTCCACAGAATATTGCATTTCACACATTGTAAATTTCTTTGAAAAATATACAAAAATAGCTTCAAATTCGATTCTTTTGTATCAAAAATTCAAAAAAGGCCCTGCGGGGCAATTTGGGTTGCGGGCTTCCCAGACCCCATTGTAACGACGACTACTTTTCCTCACATTCATTGATCCCCATAATTTTGACCCCCCCACTCAAAATGAAGTTCCTACGCGCCTGCGGATCTCGTAAATAAAGTCCTGACCCAACTTGCTCTGACGTCGTCTACTGAATTTTTTATAGCAAAAGCGACCATTTTAGATAGAAATTAACTTGTTGCATAAACAAACTGCGAAGGATCCAAAGGTTAATTATTGTGAATCAGGCAAGTTTAAGACTATGGACGCACCTCATCATCCGTCTTCGTACGATTTTCTAAAACTTTGGGTAAATTTGCGGCATATTTCTGTACCTCAGAGGTAGAAGACCCGATGTCCATTTTCTCGAAACTATTGAATTTGACTGAAGTCAATCAATATTACTGGTGTCACTTTTACGATGTAGAATTACTGGTTTTTGAGCTCACCTCAAGAATCATTAAAACGAACTTCGGACCTTTTACCTCTGAAGTCGAGATGGTTCCTTCCAACTGTTGGTACTACTGGTGTAAAGAGTGCAAGGTGTATCCGGACCAGTGAGACGCCACCGCCCTCTTAATTCCGCTGATTTATCGCCGATCATCTGGCCGATTAGTATTCTCACGGCGTTAGAAGCCGTTTGTTCGCACAGCAGACGCAACTTTCAATTACTACCTTTAAATAGTATGTTAATAATACTGGTTTTCGAGCGTATTATGACAACATAGTTGAGAGCACGGCGCAAGTGTTTTACTTGATTTTCAACACTCGATTTCGATCGTTTCATGTGATTTGTGTGATGCTATGAGCGCACATATCACACGATTTATACTTGTTTTTTCAGCGTTTCTTGGATTTAGTAATCGTTACATAGTTGCATTATGCTAATTGATATCGTACTTAATGGCTTCCATCTTGATGATATGCGGAAGTTTTCATACTTTTTTCCCTATTTTTCTCTTAATCGCTTTTGGAGAAATGAAATCGACGGTTTTTCTTCACATACTTTTTATTTTTTAATATTTAACCATATAAGGAATTATAATAAAGTGTAAAAAACGTGACATTTCTGAACATGCTGCTGTTTGTTGCAAAATCTGCCGTTTGACTTGCCTGAACATTATCGCTAAAAAAATCATTCCTTTCGCTTTTTCATCATTTGTACGGACGGCCAGTGTTAATTATGTCTTAATAAAATAAAAATACGCAACCGGTGTGTAATGTCATAAAACGCATCCATTTTGACATGATGGCACAAATGCTGTAGCCATTTCGGCGTGTTTATAGAAGATAGTATAATAAAACTATTGCAATTTATTTAACACCTCGTTGCTAATTGAGTTTATCGCGTTATTAAGCCCCACTAATTAGGTGTGGTGGTCAATATGTTGCCATTTAGCGCAATCTGCTTGTTGCAAGGGTCATGAGCAAGTTGCGCTGCGCTCCACTGCGTTTCTGTTCATGCAACGCCGCGCTAATTAGCCCCGCGTTTTGACCGCTTCATATGCTGATCACGGCCGTGATAACGCGCGCGCAGGTATTTAATTGTCTGCGCGTTATCTCTCGCGAGCACTTTCAGTTATTTGTGAGTAGCTAATTCGAAAGTTATTTGTGAACGGAGATCGTTGTTTTTATCATTCTTATCCGACGATCTTTTTTGTAGGATATCGCCTTTTCAATTAGTTGTATGTGTTTCAGGGTTTGTGGTGAAAAATTCACAGATTCACATCGAGAACAAAAATAATTGATTTTTTTTACTATTTTACATGGACTAATGCTTTCCAATTAGGCAAGTTATGACAACTTACTATAGTATTGAAGCCATAATTATATGGTAACTAACACTGACTTGGTCGTTTATTACATCGAAATATGATATTTTGATAATACTACTATCGGATTCTGACGGTAATTGGGAATAATTTCCTACCACCACAACCGCGAAGTTCGTAACTTAAGTACGTGACATCGTATACCTCACGTCATTCCATGCAAGCGCCCTGTGTGTGGTCATTACTCATTTCCATGGTAAATCTGTCCGTCTTTTTCACGCTGCATGCAATCGGGAGTTACGTATTGACCAAGCAAGTTGACTCCCTAAAATGAACACATGCGTGCGTAATGCCCATACAATTAGACAGATGCACAATTTTCTCAGAAATAAGCAATTCACATTTCGTGCACTGCGGCTGTAAATCTGATTGGTGCGAAATCGGCGTGATCGGAGGCTGCATGTGATTACGATGTGTGATAATAACATATTAATATGCTTGTAAATATTCTCAAAATGCCGACAATCTTCGTGCAGCACGGCTTTTGACCACTCGCCTTCTCCAGTCATTACACTTTTATATCAAAACCTAATTACACTTCTTGTTATTATGAACTAATAGATTACGATTGTCGGCGTGTGATATTTAGGGAAATATTATGAATGAATTCGTGTTCTACTCGAAGTCCACGATCTGATGTTTCGGTTTTGCTGCAGCGACTTGCACCACTGATGTGTAAGTTCGCGTGTGGTTTCTGATCGCCCGAGCATCGGCGTGTGATAAATGTGTGAGGGTGACGCAAGAGGTGGCAGGTCGGCTCCAGATCGTGATGCTGCTGAGCGCATCTTCTTCTCCTGCATTGATTGCACCCACTGCCTGCACGACTGCAGCGGCAGTGCATCATGGCTAATTGCACTTGGCCTCATATGGACGCGATGCAACTCATAGCGGTGTTTAATGCGGTTAAAATACAATATTTCAAATTGACAACACATTTGTGGGTAAAATACACTATTTTCAATCTCAAAAGTGTAAATTTTCATTCATAAATTGAAATTAAAAATCATGGGTAAATTCTGGCGGAAAACGCCATCCCGGCGAGTGATCTCATATTTTATTGTAACCATGGCAACATCATTGTTGGTTGATATAAATGTCATCACTCGCCGGTATGACGTTTCCCGCCAAAATTTATACTGATTTTCAATTTTATATTTATGAATGAAAATTTGCACTTTTTAGTGTGAAAATAGTGCGATTTACCAACAATTATGTTGTTATTTTGAATTATAGTTTTTAAAAATACATACATATTCCCTATCGCGAGTTCTAGACTACGGTCTTGGTGACCAATCGATTGAAGATATTTGGTATTCACAGTTTACATGAGAAATCCCTCATTAATAGTTTTAATTGTTACACCTGGGCAATGGCTCTGGAGAAATCTTTGATATGAAGTGAATTTTACAAAAGTTCGACGATTTACTGTCTCGTCAACGTGCCAACATAATGTCCGCCCTCAGAGGAACTCTTCAATTTTTTGCATTGCAGATATAAAACAATAGAAGGTCGTGTAAGCTGTGAATAGGTTCCCAAGCTCGTCTTGATCTAAGTCATCGACTTTGGTATAAGAACTAATTGTTTCTAATTGCGGTGCTGGGAAGAGAATGAGAGATTTGAGTGCAGATATTGAAAGCAGACTCTCACTTGCCCAACTTAATTCGTTTATTTACATGCCGCATTGGAAAGTAAAATTAATAAAAGAGATATCCTATTACGAAATGGCGGAATTGTCAACAGGCTGACATGTAGGGTGACTTATATTGTAACTATGCCAGCACTCTCTTGGGAAAGAACGGTCTCTTTGATTCAGATGTCCTTCTGTCTCGTCACAAAATGTCACTCTGTACTCAGTGTTTTTATCACGGATTTCTTTTGTGGTCCAATTAATTAGTTTCAGCCATGACTCGGCTTCTTTTAACCGTATTGTTTCTGCACGAGACTTCTATTCGCACGAATTCGTTCGCCTTGTCGTTCTCACTCCGAAGCCACCGTCAACATAACACACCTGCACTGGGCCAACTTATGCGAAATCGCACAAAGTCGAGTTTTTCACATGGTCCATTGAGCCTCCTACTGAGCTTGGAGTCTGTTTGTAATTAATCTCCCGTGTTCGGCTCGGAACCTGTATTTTGGTTTGTGTGTGCATCACCGGGGGTGCTGAGATTGTTTCTGCCGGGAGACTGACTGGCTGATCGACTGTCAAGAGGCTGGCTGGAGCAGATCTGATTGATCTGATAGGAGCAGACGCCGGCAAGGAAGTAGCAACTTTCTCTGAGACAATCGACAGCGCAGACGAGATATCGGATTGGAGATAGCGTAGAGAGTCAAGCGTTGTGACTTGCTGTTGCCCGTTGCACATCGGGCGGAGATTACAATTGTTCTGATCTGTTTTAATTAAATTGGGGCATTATTCTTATCTTAATTTGATATAGGAATAGGATGTTATTAGATTATGATTTCTTGATTATGATTTGAGGGTTTGATTTCCTTATGATTCGTTGTTTTTATTTTGATGTTCATTATGTAGGGAGTTATCAAATTTACATTGGAAATTAATTTGGTTTCAAAACATTGCTTTTTAAATTAAATAATTTGAAAAAATATAAAATACCCCATTTTAATAAATTGTCTGATTTGAATTGGATGTACCTAGATTTATTTTGCACGCTTCTGACCGTAGATTACGAAACCTAAACCATACGAATGTGAAATATTTTCACAATTATGTGATTTTTAAAACCAGTACGGAGTAATGGTAGTAATTTCTTCAATCATTTCCTGCGCCATGTTATAGTAATTCCAACAGTTGATTTGCTGTTTGCACGTCATATAGGAAATCATGCTGCAACATTCGCAGAAATGCAATTCCTGTAAGTCGACTGACATTTCAGTGATTGGTCCGATCGCGTTCTATTTCACCTCGCGACGTGCTAATAACAATGCACGTATGTGTGTCAGCCGTATCGGGCGGTCACGTGTCCGAGGTTGACGGTCCCTCCTGCGATCTGGACCCGACGAGGGGAGCGCGTAGATCACTCTCGTTTCACGCCTTGCTGCAAGTGTGATGTATTGTGCAAAGCAGCGCCGGCGTTTCACAAATTGCTTCATAAGTGGGCTGATTTGTGAGCATGCATTTACTCGGGGCTTGAATGCATGAAATTTTATGAACCCCCACTTACTTTACCTAGTATGGAACTCAAATGGTCGGTGGATTTATTCATAATTTGTATGAGAAATCCCTCAGTGTTACCACCATCTTGATAGCACCATTCGGAACAGCTGGAATTTGTGCTTTTTTGCGCGATTTGACAGTTGTAATGGTTACCCGGCACTAGGCTCTGGAGACATCTTTAATACGAAGAGGATCACTCACATTACAAATACATGTCCGTCCTTGAGGGAGCATTTTTTTTGAATTAATGATATAAAACAAAAAGTTCCTGCAAACTATGATAGGTACCTAATTGTTCTGCTTTCGATTTACTTGGATGAGCCATGAAAAATATAGACACAGTTTTTTACGTCATTTTGTCGGCCTTTCTGATACGCAGAAAATATAGAGTGCCTCAACGTTATAAAGTATTTTTCCTTTGTACACAATGAAGAAGATTGATCTTCGTTTTTTGTGTGTCTAAACTCTTATGCATCACATATGAGATGTAATTGGTGAGTATTGTCTAAAGCAATTTTATTGTTCTATTCCTGTAGTTCGATATTAATGTGTTATGCGAAATATGGAAATGAGTGATGTTTCTTTCAACTTGTCCGCGGAGATGAACTTGAAGATGGCACCTCAAGGCCACGCAAAGTGATTAATTAAAGATGCTCGATTTCTTTTGTTCAAGAGCTCCGAAGCATTGCGTGGGAATAATCAATGAAACCGTTTAATTTTCGGTGCGAATAGCCCCTTTTCATAAACAAGACGAAAGTGTGAATACATTCTTTACAGATTTCCATGGACATTGTTTCGGATAATTTGAGAGATTAGTGTCGAGTTCATGGCTTGATAGTGAACCGTTTAACCATTTCGACAACCACGGTCAAACATGACATTAGAATTAAACCGCTTAAACGTAATTATAGGGTAAATTGTTTATACAATTTATTGCGTCTATTTGGCGCGGGCCCTAAGGGTGAGTTTGCGTGGGAGTTGATAGCTCTTGATCGTTCTTTCGAAACGCACTGAATTGCCCGGTATACAAACACATTGAGATTTCCATAGATCATACGCAATATTCGCACTTTCGTTTTGTTTTTCGTCTTCCGGCCCACCTTGTCTGACATTTTGGCTGGAAACTCGGTCAAGTGTACGTATAATATTTGCACCCTAGAGTTGGTGATTCGGTAAGACATTCCGTGGCGCTGCATTGCCCAGGGTTCAACTGTCACTCAAAGCGAGATCGTGTCTGGCTTGCACTCATGCAATCCGCGCTCGTGATTGGATTTCATATCACCCCAAGTCTAGTAAATACGATGATCGTTTCACAATCGATTATTTGGTACCATTTATAACAAGTCGAAAATAATGTTTATAGAACGATGTACAGTTTGACACAAATACAAAATAAACAAATGCATTCGTTAAACATTTACATTATTGTTATATTAACCAATACAAAGTCGCCTGTGATTCGGCTTGTTTTGAAATGTTCGTATTGAACTGAGTTAAATATTTGTCTTGTAATTAGAGAGCAAGTTTTGTAACGAGAACGTCGCGCGGAGAGTTGAATGCGCGGGACTGTTGGATCTCACTAAGTCCAGATGGCTGGGGATTCGCGTGGAAACAGCGCGGGGAGTTGAATGCGCGGGACTGTTGGATCTCACTACAAGTCCAGATGGCTGGGGATTCGCGTGGAAACAGCGCGGAGAGTTGAATGCGCGGGACTGTTGGATCTCACTACAAGTCCAGATGGCCGGGGATTCGCGTGGAAACAGCGCGGAGAGTTGAATGCGCGGGACTGTTGGATCTCACTACAAGTCCAGATGGCCGGGGATTCGCGTGGAAACAGCGCGGAGAGTTGAATGCGCGGGACTGTTGGATCTCACTACAAGTCCAGATGGCCGGGGATTCGCGTGGAAACAGCGCGGAGAGTTGAATGCGCGGGACTGTTGGATCTCACTTCAAGTCCAGATGGCCAGGGATTCGCGTGGAAACAGCGCGGAGAGTTCGATGCGCGGGACTGTTGGATCTCACTACAAGTCCAGATGGCCGGGGATTCGCGTGGAAACAGCGCGGAGAGTTGAATGCGCGGGACTGTTGGATCTCTCTACAAGTCCAGATGGCCGGGGATTCGCGTGGAAACAGCGCGGAGAGTTGAATGCGCGGAACTGTTGGATCTCTCTACAAGTCCAGATGGCCGGGGATTCGCGTCCTCATTGCACACTTTGCAATCATGTAATTAATTCACATTTTACTGCAGTCAACAAATACGGTTATATTGATATTCTCTTACAAAATGACTGATGTCAGTGTCACCATTATAATTGTGATTTGATGAACACATAGTTACTAGTTTATGAAATAATTGAAATGTACATAGGGCCTTCTACCCCTAAGGTACAGAACTGACGCGACGCGTTGACATTTCCCATCATGTTACCTCATTGGTTGCTTGACAATGCAACATCCAAATTGATCGGTATCGTGATTTTTACTGATGGTTATTTAGAATAAAGTACGATACAGAGAATTAGGCCATTCGACTTGGTTCTTCTTCTCGTATTGTAAGCCTCCATATTTAGATATCTGTTGGCATCGTTCATGTATAAAAGCATGGAGTTAATGTCGTTATTTTTCAAGATGTGCTTGAAGATTGATGTTGGACCGGCCATTATCACTTTCAATATAGTGTTCGCGTTGGTCGGACATTGAGCTGCAAGCTGTGTTGTGTTCACCTGTCTCCGTGGTGAATGCATGCGAGTAAATCCAACATCTTGTGACATGAACGTGTCTAATAACGAATACACCACGCTGTCTGCGTCTTGTGATTCAATGTGTTGTGTTGTGTTCGCATGTCTAGAGTCACGGAGAAGTTGTAATCGTTTCCAGAACGCATAACTCATATCCGAGCGGATCATTTGCATAGAACACATCAGAACAACGCAGTCGACTCGACGTGGTATAGACTCGCAGCCGAACAGGTTTAGAAATTGCGAGCTCGGCGCACATTTCTATTTGGTATCAATTGCCATGATAATTTGTGTGCCGGGGGCTAAAGTGTGAGATAGATTTTACAAGAGGTTAATTTTTAATTTCGACTTTATTCGTTCTCGATCTGTGGTCTTTTATGGCATCACAGTTTAATTTCGGCGTCCGTTTATGGCAAATGCATATTTTCCTGAATTACGTAATTGTAAAGAGGTGATCTGGTTTAGTTTGTAATGACATTTTTTTCCTTCTCACATGTTCACGCTCCAAGTTGGTAATATCAAGTAAAAGTAATTCCATTATGCATGTACGGTATTCTAATCTAACCCTATAATTACCAAAACATTATACATTCGCATTCATTCCACACTTTTCTAACCCGTTTTGGTATGAAATTATCATTGGTAGGTTAGATATAATGAGACACATGGAATCTGCAAACCTTTTTCAGAGTTTCATCATGTGGTGGATAAGAAGTGAAAGTGACAAAAATTGTCGTTAATATTCTAATCTTGCCTGGATCTGAGAGGCTGCGGCGAGATAAAGCAGATCTCATCTCATCTGTGACAAGCGCCATTTCATGATTGACATTTACGTACAAAACTAACATTACCTACGAAACAACGGATCATAGAGCACTGGACCGGCAAGTCGAGGGACGTGAGTTCGAATCCCAGAGGCGGTAAAATCTTTTCAATTTGCAGTTGGTATTTATAACATATGATTTTCATTATTATCCTGACTCAGATCTTAAATCTTAGGATTTTATGAACTTTCGGGCCAATTTATACCTAACAAATTTAAGATGGTTGAGTCTATAATTTAGAACATACCTACATTAACATATTTTATGCTCCTGGATGATTATATTAAATGTTGATTTTAATTATATTTTATGTTTAGAGCTTACAGCAATATTGTAATTTTGATCTAATTATGTAGGACCATCATAATAAATGTTAAATTAACTGTTTTAAATTAATGTCTTACTGTTTTGTAATTTATTTTATCTTAGATCGCAGTGTGGGGTATTATTGTAAAGTTTTCTTGAATTATGGTGCATTTATTGTCGCTCATTGTTAAAATAGTCTATTATGCTATTTTGCATGATCTTTATGGTGTTTTATGCATTATTCGACGCATTACCATAAATCATGTGTACCCCGTTTAGTGAGTATTCCTTGAATTGCTTGTTATTGTCGATCATTTAGTTATTGACATCATTATCGCATCGCGGCGTGTGTAATCCGTTGGCTGTAGATCGTGTTGATCGTCTAGACCAGTGCAGGAGCGCAGTAATTGCATCTGGACGCCCAGGAAGCTGCACTGCAACATTGTCTCGTGTTAACAAGATGCCCGAGTTGCGTCATGTCACGTGAGATGAGGCACCGCGGACTGGTATCTGCTTGAGAATCGAACTCTTTCAGAGTGGCTAATAATGGTACTCGGAATCTCGGTAACTTGCCCAGAAACAAGTTTCCAGTTTTTCAGTATTGCAGACTTTATTCTGTTTCCTGAACTTTTTCGAACTTCTTTTGTATCTAAACATTTTGTTCAAGATTATGCTTGATAGTTTTTAAAGCACGTAAGGGCATCCTCTAGTTTTTTTATGAACTGTCTTAAATTGTCCGATTGTCTTAAAAATGTCACAGATTGTTGAAAGTAAATCTGTGTTCCCATGGTCTTAAAAGTTTGATATTTGTGTGTTTTTTTGGCGGCAGGGGTGCAAAATTTACTTTTAAATGACCCCAGTTTGACCCTCTGAAACGGGAGTAAAACACTTTTTTTTTAATTTTTCAAATCACAGATTTATCCTTTATCTGTAACCACTGAAATTTTGAAGACATCGGAAAAGCCGTTTTTGAAAAAGTAGGGACCGCCTTTTTATGTTTTGTTGTGGTTTTCAATATACCTATTAATTAAATTAATGTAACGATTAAAATGTCTGACACTTTTTGTTTCCTATCTTTTAAAGTTTCTATTGAATTTTTTTCTTTTTAAAGTCGATGATTCCGTTTATTTGAATGCAATTGTGAATATCTGTATGATTCTCGAACGACAATCCGGAAGCTGTGGTGCACTGGTCCAGCAGTCAGCTCGCGTCTCGCTGCGAACTTGTTTCCGCAAGACCTAGATGCGGTGCATTGCGTGCTATCTCACATGTTAACACACACAGTTGCATGTGCATGTGCAATTGCACTGCTCGGCACTGCGCCAGCGCGCGCGATCAGATGCAGTCGGTCCAGCGCAGTTACATGACGCGACACCGCGCAGCATCACTCTCCTCGCGATGTGCTTTCACGTGCTTCCGAATTGAAGCTCTTTTACACTTTGTAAAGCATTTTGGAGGAAACCTTTTCATAGACGCAGGAATGAACAAATGAGATTCAGTTATTCTTTCATTCAAATAATTGAATTTTTACATTTTTTAAAAATATTTAAAAAATTAAGACAACCGGCAATTCAGATGTTTTAATGAATACTTTGTACACTTTGTCAAGTCTGGAATATTTAGCCAAAATTGTGACGATTACTTGCATATTTTTGAATGTTCCGAACTTCAATAAAACTGCGCTCTCTTATATTGTGATTGAACGGTAGGTATTCTGTGCACTAATGGAGTTACTGAAATCAATTTGTCTATGTTCTATGTGGTTATGTTATAAGTAATTACATTTCTTAAAATGAAAGTGGTCACAAGTTTTCATTATAAAGTAAGCCATCAAAGTATATTATGCTTTAGGGTACTTACTGAAAAGTACCTACTGAACTAAACGTATATAATAGATGACTTTTGATGCTGGAATGTTTTCTATCATGCATCAAGATCTGGCACGCGATTAGCGTTACTGCAACCGCATTTAAATCTCATTTAAACAAAGAAAAACTACAACCTGCTCCATCATTACATGTAAATACTTGGTCGTCAATGTGTCGTAATATTAATAACCCTATAAATTGTAAATTTTAACGCCGTCGGTTGGCACTAATAGTTAAATTTCTTCCTATAAGTATCTTTTGAGTAGGTAGACTAATTTTACTATCTATTTGTAATTTGATTACATTCTACTGTTACCTACTTACTGCATACATTAGCTATTGGCTACCATTATTTCATGTCTCTTTGCAAAATGTTATTATTTACAATTAACACCATACGATTTCTATTCTGCTCAAAACATAAGTGTGAGATACTTTTTCATTGACCTAACGCTGGACATGGATTAGGCTCCTCCACTTCCAGTCAGACTGAGCCCGGCACCTCCACCTCGTGCAAGAATATAACCAACCGATTGCCACAACCAACCCCAAAATTACAGTCGTCATCTCTAAATCGACACAAAGTTGCTCCACTCTTCTCACTTCGAAACAATCAATTACATGTGTAAATACCACGTCACAAGTGATTGACGGTTCGATAATATTCGAGAAAAAATGGGCGTTATTTGGTTTGATTTTGATTAATGTGGCTGCAAATTGACCGCAACCTCTCTCGCCGAACAAAAATTATGTTATAAAACGTGTGGGAAATGAGACGTCCTTTTAAGGTTAATCCCGATATTGCGCACCACAGAGATTATGATAATTTCCATGACATGGGCACCCGAGGCTGATAAGCGGGGTGCCTCGGTGTAATAATGGCATTATAATGACGTGCGCCATGTTGTTATTACGGGCATTGTTCTGTGTTTCGGACTGTGTTTTGACTGTCAAGGAGTGATTGGTTGCGCTGGGCGGACGGCTGTGGGTGAACTCGGACAGTGTGGCATAATATTCGGGGAATGATCTAGTTCGGTGTGATACTCGACCGATTGCGGGGAGGTATACGCGGTATTGCGGGGAGGTATACGCGGTATTGCGGGAGATTTTCCTAGAGTGATTGCAGAACTGCTCGAAGGCGGCACGCTTTTGAATAGTTACGAAGTCGAAGTACGAGTTAATTAATTTTGATAAATGGAAGAAACGTCATGCGATTACAGTTACAAGCGGCACGCATTTTGTCCCGTTTCCGTAGCAACTATTTTATGATGATATTCGTTTTTTTGGCGTATGGTAATTTAGCCAAAAGTTATGCAAAACATTTGAAAGCTGGGACGATTTCCACGATGATCGAGCAATTGCCAAATGTGTTTGATATATTTTGGAAGTTCTCAACCATAACGTAATCATTTTGTCACATCGATCTAATATTCGCAAAATATAAATTATTTGCACCTTTTACATTCTGTAGTTTTAAGTTCGAATCCGCTGCCCTCCTGGTGAAACAATTGACCTCAAATCGATGTATGCTCCCTCTAGCGATAGATTTGCAATGACTAAAGGTGGATTCACACGGCCGTTCCAAACTTCGAGTTTGAAACTCAAGTTTGTCAAAGTTCCGAATCGCCGTTCCAAAAACTCCCGTGTGAACTATGAAAAGATTCGAACTGTGAGGATTGAGTTTCAAACTTTCATAGTTCACACGAAGGTTTTTGGAACGGTGATTTGGAACTTCGGCAAACTTGAGTTTCAAACTCGAAGTTTGGAACGGCCGTGTGAATCCACCTTAATACTTGCATGCATTGCAATTGCAATGACTCTTTCTGATACACAGCTCTTCTTTCGCAATACCGTCGAAATGTCTCTCTAAACCAGATAGCCATCTCTAATCCCATGCAGGGTGAATGAAACCTAAGTACGTCGTCTGACAGAATGAAAGTTGGCACTCCTGATTGTCATTCTCCGTGTCCGATAGCCGATCTTCTTCATTGTCTCTCGCTCCCGGTGCCCTCAAACCCGTCCTCCCGGCTGCTCCTGCCTGACTCCGATACTATCTCGTCGTAATGATCCGCCGGGTTAATCGGGTTCATGCATACACATTACACTGGGAATTGTATTATCGGTGGAGCCACACCCAGCCAGCCGCCGCTCAAAGACCCCCTGAGTACCGCGGAGATCACCTACTCGTGATAACAGTCCGGACAGCTGTGAAGATAATGTTATTGCTGTTTTCATGTTGCAACGTGGCTCGATGCAAATTTACTAGGTTATTAAACCGTTGTGTCGAATTGGAATCGTTGATGCAATCGAGTTCGAATTGTCCGGGGCATTTTTATCGGCGCAATTATGATCTGTGTTACCATTTCGATGTCGTGCCGGGTTTGTATAATGCGTTTATTTATTGTGGTTTGAGAAATGTTGGACTGTAATCGTGTTTAACGCGACTTTATTTGGAGGCCTGGTGAGTTATGATACGTATTAGAGCTACAAATCGAAACCACCTGTTACACCTGGGACGAGATTTTCACGCTGTGACAAGGACCAAATCGGATTTTGTAATCGTTATATTTGTGTGAATACATGAAAATGTGCCTCCAGAAGTCCTAACTCCAAGCACGTTTTACATGTTTCCCTTTCCAATACTCAAAATGATTTTTATAAAGTCTATAAACTGATCAAAATGGTGCAGTCACATTCATCCAATTCTCTCAATTCTACGTTCATTTCAAGGCGAAAGCACTTGTTGCTTTCTAAACATTGATGTGTTTGGAGACGGTAAAGTGTTGGACAAGAGTAAAGAGTGGTAATAAGTTTAATAACTGTTTTTTTATTGTCTTGATCGATGCATTTCCCCGATCGACGCCACCACGCGTACTTTCTTTAAACATGGTCCTCCATCTATTGAATGCAAACACACATGATGTGTAGTAATACATCAAGCAGACTTTACGTCAGATAAAATATGGTAATCACTCTAAAACACTTGTAAGTGCCGGTGTAATTGATGTGCCATCACAGATCGCAACTAAGATTATAAAAAAAATCTATTAAGATTCTTGGGACAACGTAGCTGCAGTTTAACAGCATATTAACTTCTGAACCATAGCCTATTGGCATTAAATCTTTGTACAAAGGACTATAGGTACACACTTTCAATTTTATGATGACGTCTATATCGGGTGCCTTTTCTCGAGTTGAATTCATCAAATAAAATGTTCAACTTTGTGAAATGAAGCGATATCATAATTTTTTCCAATGTTAATTGGTCTGAATCCATTGTGCAGTGAATATTTACAAGAAACTGGAGAATTCGCCACTGAAAGTTGCAATGCGCCGCCAAGCGGCAACAATTATAATCTTGGGGTGGCGCGGACAGATTCATGGTGCGTACTAAAGTTGTACTAAATCGCGAAATAGCAGAAATTGTTGCGTTCCTCAGGGAGCTAGCTGATGGGATACGAATTTATACTTGTTGGGGGTGCAAATAAAATAGACTTTTGACACAAAAAATCGCCTAGGATTTCAAGAGTACTTTGAGCTATCCCTGTAGTGTGGTCGCTGATTTCAGTCGAGTACATGAATCTATGTTGCCTCGGGGTTTCTGTGGCTCTCAGCTCAGGTGTTATTTCGGCAGTGAGGTGACGCGATCTAATTCCTAACTTCCTGTACAAGTAAAGCAGTCGATCGCTTTTTATTACTCACATTCATTGGTCGACTCGAAACTGGTCCGTTACATGCATCCCCGGTCATCAAACAAACTCAATTACTTTCCGCCTCGCTTTATTGCACCCAGAAAACTCATTTATAGTTTATATAAATGGTATAATTGTATATTTTAAACACATGACATAATCTTAAATTGTGATTGGGTTTAAAGTGACAGAAAGTGATTGGATATGAAGTTAGCCCGCGGTTTTTTGGTGACTAGTTTTCATGTTGGTATGTGTTCGTGCCAGGACGGTAATGAAGGGGTTTAAATTAACACACTTGCATATTGTAATTATACATGTTATGTAGTATATGGCTTGACCTCGTCCGTAAATATTATGACCATATAAAGGATTGTAAAATCTAGTCAACTTAAACGTGCTGAATTTTTTAGAACGTGATTTGGTGATCTATTACCGATATCGTTAAATTAACGTTTCGGAGAATTCTTACTCTAAAATATATTAGGGGGGCGACATTGGGTGCGTAGAAAAACCGCAATGTTTGAAACATTGTGTTACTGCAAGGAAATACTTCGAAGCTACACTCGGTTGACTTTCTCAAGGAATCCGAACTCATTGTCTAGTTGTATCAGGTGCAATCGATGACCCAATCGCCGATCGGCATGCGATATTCAATTGAAAAGAAATGGGATAATTCTAGAACCGGTGTTTTATTTACGACTCCAATCTAGGATACATTCACCAGTGAGTTTTTTGATCTAATTTGTCGCTTTGAGAGACAGAAGTGGAGTGATTACGCGATGCTGTAATCTGCAGAGAAGACGAGGAGCAACGGCCGACGTGCTGCATTTTGGATCGTGACCAATTTAGACCAATCAGCTGGGTGAATGACAAATTGCACTGTGCACACGTACGCGCCTGCATTGTAGTGATTGTGTAATGTAGATCACTCTTGTTCATGCATTCGATTATGTGTGATTTGACAAGTCTATTTTACATCATCATAATGGAATGAAAAGCGCGGGAAAGTGAGAACACAACTCTATCAAGGACATAACAGTTTTTATATCGTCAAATTACTTGGTGCTTATTTAACAAGTTCTTTTTATTTGAATAATTTCTATTGCATTTGCGGTTGCCATTATGGCTAAAACAAAATATGTTTTGGTCCGCTCAAGAGTGGTGTCCGAGTGAAAAGAAAATCACGACAGTTTTTATACTTTCAGGACAGGAAACCCTTATTTAATTGTCGAATTGTTTTAGTTCCACAGTCTTTTTTTAGTGGATGTTGTCCTGAAGAAGATTCTGACATAAATGCATCGAAGCTGTAGACATTATCAATAAAAAATAAAAGTAAAACAAGATGAAATATCCCGAATAATTGAAAATATAAATAATGATATCTTGATATATATTTTCTTGAAGTTTAGTGCCAGTTCTTACTTCTTAGTAGGTAGAGCACCATTATGCATATGACCAATAGAGGACCAACTTCAAATTCTCGACAGCACGCGTTTTTAATTGCTGTCCCTTTTTTCAGAAATCCCTGAGGGTTTATTACATTAATACACTTGCACATTTTAAAATAATAACCGCTGTTCGCGCCAAAACTACTTTACCGGCCACATGTTTTCTCGATGCTACCCTCTGTGTAGGGAAGTCACTTGCACCGTGACCTTGTTTGACCCAGGTCACGTGGTTCGGCTTTCAACCCTCATAGAGCAAAGTCATTCGTGTTATCACGTGTAGTACGTAGTTCTGTTTTCTGTGCTGTCCATCGGACCTACAATCCCGGCAGTCATGTTCAACTCGCACCCCCTTTTCATTTCTGCATCCTAGCATGCATCCTAGTGACGTAATCCACGAACACGGCGTCGATGCGGGGTATTCTTCACCTCAACATCTTCGGTGAGTACCTACTATCATTTCACCCCCCCCCCCCCCCCCCCCATCATGTCCTCTCAACATTTTCAAAAACAAAGCCCTGCTTGCTCTTATACAACCGCGTCAAAATTATAATTTTATGAAACTTTCACTGGGCGCATTTAAATGCAATACTCGCCAGAATCTGAACACTTGAAACAATGCAAGCGAGCAGTATAAATCGTAACTGCATGGGAAGGGCCGTGGGTTCGATCCCCGTCTATAAACTCACTTGTAAGGACATTTGACATGCACATTACGTCTAAAGGGGTGTTACCCGATTGCCACGCCGTAGTTTACTGCGTTTATGATTATTTCTCCGATTGCATTTCCTACTTGCCTTCCGTCGAACCAGTTCCCTGCAACGAACACCCACGCTCATGACGACTATTATCAACCATATTGATCAATAATTAGTCGCAGAGAAAAAACTAGCGATGCCCATGTATGTTTAATAGGTTTCCGTGTATGGTTAAAAGTGACGGTTATGATGGAAGATATAGGAAATTAGTTATGAGTAACTGGGTATATATTGTTTGTGTGGTATTGTCCGAGATTGGACGGCAGTGTTTCTATTAAATACTTGTATTAATATGCAGTGCACGTGTACTGGACTTCCCACGAAGCTTGAGCCCTGCGTGGATTCGGTTTTTCTCTTCGGCTGATAGATAGATGGCTAAGGTGATTTCTATTGCTGTGCGTACGGCGATGAAATTATCTCGCTCTTGTGCCTGTCTAATGTGTTATTTATCGATGGCAAGACGTTTTTAATTTATAATTTAATTGCTTCTTTACTTTTCGAAACGAAGACGTGAAAATAATTTCAGGAGTGTGTGTGTTTTTTTCGCTAATTCCTCTGACAAAGTTGGCAACTTACCTATGAGGCGAGTTTTTTTTTTTTAATGCAACTCCTTGTTTTGTTTTTGATGAATCAGCTGTATCACCCGCAATTTATAATTTAATCAAGCGTTTTTTTATCAAATACTTTGAAAATCGACAGTCGCCATTGCTTTTGCACCCACCTGATGATTGAAATTAATAAAATGTGAATGATATTTTTGGCCCCAATTGTTGAATTGAAACCGTTATCATACTGAATTGCATTGGTATGCTTGAAATTTTGGTAGGACTTGTCATAAACAAACGCAACTGACAATGTTTGACAGTTGTTTGTACTGATGGTTTTTGGGATTCGTGCAAGTTTTTCTACTCCATTTAATTAATAACTTTTTAAAGAAATCACACGAAACATAATGAAAATGAAGTGACTAAATGAGTCCCCTGGTCAGTGAAGTATTGTTCTAACGCCTGGACCCATGAGCGAGGTTGATCGATGACCCGCTGGACCAAAAGCCACACTTCACGCCTACTTCCGATCTCGACACGGAGATTGTTGCGCCGTCAATGAGGCAAATTATCAACGCGATTTATGACTCATTAGAATACGGGAACACATGCGCCATCGATCAAGAGTTAATTTGATGGGAAGACATTTTTCATGATATTCGGCGCTCGATGATCAAAGAGCTGCGTCTTGTCTTCCTCATTGTCTACTCTCTGTGTGATTGCTAAGGCGAGATAAAAGAGTACTGAACTATTTATGATGACATTTGAACGAGCTGTATTGTTATTCATGTCATCTATCTACCCTATTGAGTCTGAATTTCACCTCCACCTTCATCGATTGATGATTGGGCCTGCTGAACTGGAGTTTAAGATAAATTTAGTTGAAATTGGGCAGTGAAATCCGACATTAGAAAGTAGACAATATGTAGAAAATTTGAAATGATTTAATATTGTGTCGACTTACAGTTCTTGGGTCATAAACAGACGTGAAAAACTTGAATTGTGGATTTGTGGGAACTGTCATGGTTGCAAAATGTGTATTCTTTATTGCAATTTTTAAGTAGAACATGCCAAAAATGTTGGTCGTTGATTTATTTTAAAATTTACGATTAGATATGTAAATGATTATTGTAAATATATGTTAATTATGTAGACTGTAGACTCAAATTACTGAAATTCTGAGTGAATTCATGAATAAATGTACAAAAGTACCCTTGATTGTTTATAAAGAATACTACTATTTCCTGACAGAAAGATCGTCTGGATGTTATTTGCCCATCATCAGTGAAAACATGCACATTATTGATCCTCGAATTTCAACGGATCAAAGTAGCCGACTTATTCCAACTGGTCACTTCCCCGACGCATTACATCCATGAATACTCGTTCTCGAGATGAATTATGAATCCCGTGTCTATTTTGTTTCAGACGTGCTCGACGTCCGTCCAGACTCGCGCCAGCTCGGTAAGTCAAGTTGAAGTACAACTCCCCAACATGACAACAAATCAGCGCAGAAACATATGCGACATCAACTCATGTTTCATACAAACTGCGCTGTCGCCATCAAATGCCATGCAATTTTTGTCATATGCAAATTAATAAGAAAGTTTATATACAGGTATTCCCTTTTCGTTTTTTTCTTCGTTTATTGTCAACGTCGTCAGGACAATATTTCGATAACATGGAAGGAATAATAATTTCGTTTACATTGGTCATCACAGACAAACTTTCTAAGGTAAAAAATTACATGTCATATGTATATTATTTGTAAAATTGAATGTTGGCGTGTTTTCGGTTGCATAACTCTGAAAGGGTGTGCAAGGAACTGATTGATCTGTTCGATGTAGATGATTTGATGGTGGGAATTAATGATTGCTACACTTTCCCCGGGACACGGTGCATGAGTATATCTATAGCGAGGGCTATTATGAGTTAATTGTTCATAAATATTCGTGGATACTTGGGTGGGTCTGATGTTGATTATGTCTGCGTATAAGAACTGCACTCGTTCATGGTTGAAGCTATGAATATTTGCCGAGATTAGAATTCATGATCCAATTGAGTTTTATATTCAATACAAGTGCAAAATACATTCTCCCTTCTATTCAGGAGTTAATAAATCCTTCAAGTGAAGCGTCCTATTCCAAAAATTCCATTCTCAGAATTTCCTGATTTATTCAGGTTATTTTACAATAATATGTGGTTTTCTTGATATTATTTTAGATTTGAAGTTTTTCTGTAGACATTCGACAATTATTATTGCTGTTTGACAATTGTGTCGATACATTCTTTTGATGTCCTTGGCCCAATCTTCGAAGCTCATAACATGAGATAATGATAGGTAACGCGTTACTTGCGATGAAAACAATTTACAGAGCACCTGTGTATCAAGAAGTCGTATCATTATGACATCATTTTCAACTACAATTTCAAACAACATCTTTAGAGTAGAAATCACCATCAAACATGGGCTCCTTTGGATTACTCCAAACTTTGTGTTATGATTTTACAGATTATTGTGTATTTTTTTTTATTTATTACAAAATTCATGAGGATGCGACCACTGGATGCGACCCTCTATCACCGAATAATAATTTTGACAAACTTTACCTAAATGTGTCTTTATTCTGTAAATTACCTCCACATTGTACTGACATTGTTGGGTATTCGTATTTCCTCCCATAACATTGTCAGCTTTATTGACCATATAGATTGTATACTAACGAATGTCAGTTGTTTTGTTATGGTTTGTTGTCTCCTTCTCATTACCTCTGTAGGTTCGCTGGCCTTTACCTATAAATAAGAGCATAACAATCAGGTTGCGACCGCTCGAAGCCCGTACACTTGGCATTGGCATTTTCGGCACGTAGACTTGCAATTGCGCACTTCACTTCTAATCGCAAAGTAAACGTTCGTGGCGGTGCCCAGTATGCATTGAGCCAATCAGCCAATCAAGGTAATGGATTGCTTTTCCCAATTATTTTTACAAGAAATACATTTAGATTACAATTTGCACAAAATCGCGTTTAGAATTAATTCTATCAAATGAGGCCGAACGAGTTAAATTACACAATGATTGTATTAGATAATGGCGTTTGATGTTATTGATTTATATATCGAAGCGAATTACTATATAAAGAGTGTATTTGTTGACATATTAATATAGCCTTGGACAATTAATTAGTTCACTTCTTTTGTGGTCATGTCGTCGATTGTTGAAGAATTGCCATCAATTGTCTTGGATTGTTTATGGTTTGCGTCTAATTGTATGAAAGGGAATGAGCTCCTAACACCTTCAAGTAGGAGCCTCGCCCTTTTAATGATGTAGCTCTCACGGTAAACTAATTAATAGATTTATAGTTGAAGATATTTGATTGGTGTTTTTGTCGGTTGTTATAAAATCAAGTCGGTCAGTAAACCGCACATTTTGCTTTCACACATCAGATTGGTTTTTAAACGCGCTTTTTCAAGCGGTTCTTTTCAGCACTTATGAATAACCGAGGAACTAATCACAATCAAAATATCTTAACATTTACGATTATTTTTAATTACGTACTTTGCTGCTGGGTGCAGAGATATATTTATGTAACTATGATTTTATTGGCAAATTAAAGTTTATAGAAATAGCATCTCTATACGAATGTAACAGGAATTTAAGATTGCAACGTAAAAATATCATATTATCTCTATACCAGAAGTGCAGTAAATCTTGCAGCAATGAAGAAATGGTTTGTAATTGAAGATCCCATCTGTTTTGTGGTAAAGGATTTAATGGACTCTGAAGTTTTGCGTCTTGTAAGTGGAATCTCGGCAATCTTGTTGACAATCGTCTCTTCCACCTCCTCGTTGTGTAATCGTCTCGGGTAGGTGTTGATGAAGTCTGATCGGAGGCATTGACCGCCTGTGATTAGTCATTCATTATGCATGCATTCGTAACTCTTAATGACCTCTCCTTGCGGCTATCTTTGCGACACATCGGATGCAGAGTGTGGCCCAAATCCCGCAGCCAATCACGAGGTTGCGCCATGCGCGCGCATGATCACAGTCACAAATGTACTCGGATTTGCAGGCGAAACTCGCGTGTTTTAACGTCGCACGGTTCTGCGGCGATGGGGGGAATGTGATGATTACGGGAGACGATGGGGGAGAATTTATAGTTGAGATGGACGGTGGGAAGGAGGCGGTCGTGGCATATTATTAGGGAACCTTCCCAGCATGTGTCTCGATCATCTCTCGACTGAGGGAAACCACGAAAAATCCTCAGTCAGGATTGTTCGTGAAATCGAACCTATAGGACCCCACAGTGCAAATACTTTCACAACGCTAGGATAACGTTAATAAACGTAAATAAAACGTTAAATCATTGTTTTTTTTGTCTTAGTTATGGTCCAGTGATATAAATAAGTTAGTCTTTTGGACTGTAGTCTGGTTTGTTTTTTATACTCTCGCTGAACTACTAATTCTTCGGTAATTATTCCAAATCTTCGGATTAATTCTTGTTTATAGCCTCCCATTATTAATAATCAAAGCAACAGGTTTACATTGCAGAAACATCACGAGCACTCTGCTGTGAAATAGCGCGCGGGAATGATAGATTCTGTTAACGAGGTGTTTCACACCTTGCAATTCAGTGCCATTTGACCAGCGGTTATGAACATTATCTTGTAGTAATCAACGCTAACTTGGCTCGGTAATGTACTCGACTTGTATCCGAGAGTTAAGGATAGTTACTGTAATTAATTAAAGTGGAGCATTTAATTTAAAGCTACATCGGCGGATTTCCACACAAAGTTGCTGTTTATAGATGCTATTAATTCACTCTTTGCCAACTAATCTATTGATTTCATCTATTTGAAAAGTTGTTGCCGACACAGGCGCAATAGTTCACTCAATTCGAAACTTTTCATCAAGTTTTCCTTCCTACTTTGACTTTAGCGAGAGGAGAGATCGTCTTCATTCATCGTTGAATCCCCCTCATTTTTGTGTATTTTTCTTTTTTCACAATATCAAATCGATCAGACTGAATTGCATTTTGTCGATGTGTTTTTGACGATGATTTTTTACAATTCACAGCTTGCACGAACTTCTTTTGTTTTATATCAGTAATGCAAAATATGTTTTCCCCCCAGGACGGACATTATGCTGTCAAGTTGACAGGTATAAGACTTAACTTATAAATGGTGTAAATCGATGTATTTTTGTAATGTGTTTGATACCTCTTGGTATTAAATATTTCTCCGTAGCATATTCTGAGACAGCTATTCTGAGTGGAGCCATCAAGATGGTGGCAATAATGAGAAATGTCTCATATTAGTACATTTTCATATAGATACTTTTTTCACAATGATGACAAGTAATGAATGCCCCAATACACAAGATATTATTGTGTCACAATCACCCACACGGCTAATAGTTTATACACGATTGGTTGAATTATCATATTTAAACAGAAAGCAATTATTTGACTTTTCTTAAGTGTGTGTAATAATTGTAAATGAAATGAATGTAATACTGAGAGCACTTAGTCCTTCAAACTGGTCACCGTTAAGGGCTCCGGGGCTAAAATCGCTACGTGCAAAAAGTCATATTTCCTCTGACAGCGCTCTGTAAGTGTGCTCGACGAATTTGTGGACGTCCTTGCACCAGTAACGGCGTAAGTGATTATTCTCTAAGAGCAAATGGGTGGAGCTCCTTGGCTGGCTGGTTCGCGTACGATCAAACACATTTATAATATCTAATAAAGCTTGAGAATAGAAATGTTTACAAAATGGATATGTAAGCGATATAAATCCCCGTGTCGCAGCTTCCATCCATGTGGACTGTCGGTTGGGTTGTCGATGTACTTGGTCGCAATGAGAAGGCTGTGTTCTAATGTGCAGAGGTGTGATGACGCAACGTGCTCGTGGCATTTGCAAGCGAGGGATTGACAGGAGCATGGGCGGCAGGATTCGGAGGATTCGAAGGAAAGTTCTATTTCTAGCATTTTTATGCAGTTCATGCTCTGCATTCAAGTTTGACTGACATCAATTAAAATTAAAATTGATTTCTTTTCATTTTAGCAGTATTTTTCAACTTTTATAGAATCTAAATCATGATCACTCAGAGAGATAACCAAAATGTCGGAGGTGAAAGTATTCATTCTCTTAGGAAAAGGCCAAACAAAATTATTGATATATTTTTTCGGGTATTTCCCTTTTATTGCAGGGTTCCCAGGCGGCCTCTAAAACCCCTAAAACCCATTTTTTAGCATTTCAATCTATAGGCACTATAATTCCCACTTTTCTAGGTCTGACCCTTGTCTGACTCATAAAGAAGGAGAGGGTGTACAGTAAATGATATCACATGGTGCTGGAGAGGGTGTAAGTGATATCACATGGTGCTGGAGAGGGTGTAAGTGATATCACATGGTGCTGGAGAGGGTGTAAGTGATATCACATGGTGCTGGAGAGGGTGTAAGTGATATCACATGGCGCTGGAGAGGGTGAAGGTGATGTCACATAAATTTGAAGTCCAAAACTCATAAAATTAGCCCTAAATCATTCCTGAAATTCAAAATGTTCTCGGGCTTACGCGGCCCAGACCCGCATATTACTTGGGGGAGGCCCCCCCCCCCCCCCCCCCCCCCCCAATGATGCCATGAGCAGGGTATATCCCAAAAAGTTCGTATTTCGGTGATCCTCCTCCCCCCCCCCCCAACCACCATCACTGCATCTCACGAAAAGTTTTAGTAATGTCCTCTGTCCAGATTGCACACATTGAATGGTGTCAAACCTAGTTTAACGTGAATTAAAAGATAATAATTACTATGCATATTATTGAAATTCACTTTTTGGTTCGACAATCTTAGCAAGGGGAGGGGGGGATTGTATTCTAAACAATGGCGAAAGTGGGAATGGAGCAAAAAGGTTGAGAACCGAAGAATCTGCAATTTTAATCGTTTATTGATGATTTGTATCCCAGTGATATTATGCTCAAGGCATATTTTTTTTATTGGCATATTTATATTTTGGCATATTTTGCCAGTTGCTGCCGTTGGGCCAGAGAGACTGGGGTGTTTGGGGGTTAGTGTAACGACACCCCTCCACCTGTTATCAGTCTCTCGACAGGCGTTACACCGTCCTTGGGATGGGACGTTAAAAAAAAAAAAAACAGTTCGCAGTGAACTAACTACTCACTCGCTTGACATCCCTAGTTACAAATCCTCAACCAACTTCACCTCCTATAATGGCGCATCGTCAAAGGAGTTAAAGTTGTTGTTGAGGTGGCAGTAGGACTACCAGTCCTCTAACGCCAAAAAAAAATGCAATGAGCTAAATATCTTTTAGCTGATTAAAATGTGATTCAATAAATGCGTTTGCTAGAAATACCCTTTACAACCCATAAAATCCCATTTAGGGACCCATATTATTTAGCAAAATTGCTAATATTTTTGTGAGACCTGAACCTGACTGGGAACCCTGTTTTTGATTTTGGGAATGTGGACTGTAGACTCGGAGAAGAGCGTTGCACGTGTCGTGATGAAGGCAGATGCGAGGTGGGAATGTGATCAAGTGATTGTAGGAGGACATGAGGAAGGTGGATGATGTGAGACGCGGAAGTGATAAGCACAGAAGGCTGATGATGATGCGCGAAGGACCTACTCAATGTGGCGTCTATCCGATGGCGTTATAAACACCCTTTCCCGACGCTAATTTAAAATTAATTACGTCCTACTTCGAGCTCGTGATGTACATTAAATCAAAGTGTTTCCGAGATAATTAAAAAGTAGAATTTTGAATTTGATCGTCTCACTATTCAGAAGCATAACTAGCGTAAAATGGCATTGTTCCTACACTAGCTAGCGGGACGCTTTGAAGAGTCCAGGATTTGGATATTTTTGCACTATAATGATCACAATACTCAATGACAGTTATTTCAAAGTCTTACTTAAGTGACATTCTGGAATAAACCCTGTTCAATCACGCAATGAGACTTCTTCGTTCCTTCAATCAGAATCCCAACCCAAACTATTGCACATCCACATACAGTATTTTGAAACGAGTTGTGTATGTGTGATCACTCAATCAATGTAACATGCCAGTGCCATGCGAGAGTTCCCGTTTCTCTCGCGTGTACAAGATCGCAGCATCTCGGGAGATCCATGTGGAGAAACTGTTTGCGTTGTTGTTAGCACTCAGAGTGTCAACAAATACTCTGTCTCCATCTCTTAGCTGTTTGTGATTGAGATACGGAGTTGGTGAAGATGTGAGGATGAACGTTGAGGAGGAGATCGAACATTCCTAGCATTTATCTTGACTGAGGACACGAATCTGTCAGGAGTGCATGTCCAGAGCGATACTGCCTGAGCCAACTTGCCATATGTCTCTGCCAGCGAGTGCATTATGGGTCCAGGAAATGTTCCCCCCTCCCCTTACGGGCCAACACCCCGTGGCAGAAGTTATTTTCACCACGTATGCGAATATAAACGATCGGTGATCTTCTAATGTGTACTTAGCAGTGTGAAAGTTTGGGTGTTCAAGATCAATATGTCATTACGCAGGTGTTTACAAAGAATGATTTTAACAAGCGCGTCGAAAGTATTTGGTGTCGTATTTTCGTTGTCTTATTACAGCAAGTACGTGCAGTAAGAAATCAAAAGTACCTAATTGATTTTCATTTTCATTATTTATCGCTTTTTGCCTTTCGAATTGATTTGTAAAGATCGCATTAAATCTGATTAACCGTGATATCTATTCGTGTTTTACAAAAGTGTTTTTACGATAAACATCTGGATAATCAAATTTAATGTGATTTAAAAAAAGCTACAGCCGCCCAGACATTTTTCATTGGTCTACTCACAATCCTTTTGTGAAAGTCCGAAAAGAAAAGATAAATAAGATGTTTATTTCTAAATGATCTCTAATTTGTTGTTCACGAGCAAAGAAAATCACTCGAACTCCGATTCTTTATCAATAAGTGAAGTCACGCCGCGATATTCCAAACTCCAATTGATCGCCGTTTCGCTTAAATCAAAACTCTTACCAAATAAGTAGTTACGATTTGGCAAACTCTATCATGGAGATTCGATCTTATTTTGTTTAAATTACCTCACGATTTTCGCGGGCCTATTGACATTGGGTGGGCATTCGCGTGCCTGGGTCGATGGCTATCGGGCCAATCATGGATGAATCAAGGCTCTAATGATGGGCGATCGCCGAGTCAATGGGAGCATTCGCTTCGGTCATCATCGGGGCGCGAGGCACAACATTACCCGAGCATGCAGCAAGTACATAATGTAAGTCCGCAGCGGCAATTTCAATCATAATAGCTGATGAATAGAGAAAAAGCCATTTTAATGGCCAATGTTGGGTTTACATTCAAGTTTACAAGTGTAAATGAACTCTCGAGGATTGGTTTATATAATTGTATAATTCATGCAATTTTTGGCGGTGTTATCGTATATGGTCTAGCTAGAAGGCATCATCTATTTCCTTATGACACTACGCCAAATATTACTAGGCGATGAGGTAACCTTTGCTGACACCGCTTCGTGAATTAGCCCACATAGCCTTATTCTGTAACCCATTTCTAGTGGAAATAAATCCCATTAATATCATAGTTTCATTGGACAACGAAAATCGTCTGCAATAATTTCCATTCCATCTGACATAAGTTTAAAGAAAGGCCCCGAGAATCTGGTAGAAGGATTTCTAAGGATGAAAATTCTGGTCATGCCTGGAGTAAATCTCTTCCAGTCTTGACGACATCAGATTGTTTATGGAAAGACTGGAACATAGCTGGAGATGCTGGCACTCCAAATGGAGAAAACACCTCATTGTACTTCCTCTTCGAATGTTTCAGCGTCGAGTTCAGTGGTTTTTGTTCATCTCAATTGATTCATTTGACTGGATGATTCAGTTAGAAATATAATATATGACTCTCAACTTCGTCACAGATGTTAGTACCGATCCCCGAAAACGCTCTTTGGATTGTGCTTCATCATCCACCATTATTCTTGACGATTTCACGCGAGCAATTAACCTCTCGTATTCGAATTGACCAACGTGTCTTATCTAACCTGAGAGTTTGTGCAACGCTACATCGAGTATTAGGAGTTGAATGTGATTGGAGTTCTGCGGGTGTCCACATGAGGGCGTCGAGTGCTGACCACAGTTGTCGTTTGGACTCTTGCTCATACGCGGCGAGTAAATGAAAAGTTCTGAACTTTGGTTTATAAGCGAACCGTCGTTGGGCCCAGTCTAAAAAATCCCTATACGTCACATTTGGGCAATTTTCCAGTTTTCAATTACGATTTTTTTAATGGAACGAATTTCTAATTAATTTTACGTTATTTCTAAACTACGAAAATGGACTTGGGAATTTCTTACACTGGATCCTCCTAATGTATATTGTGTGATTTGCGAATGCTACATGAACTGACTCACATTTTATGAACATTGCGCTAGGGTCTCTGTAGGCTAGCAAAAGCGTTAACTTATAACGAAATTAATTTGTAAATTTTCACTAGATCCACAAAAACCGAAAAAGGAATCTTGAGCGAAAACGAACACGTATTCTTTTTAGTGATTTTCTATGCACTGCCTACTTCTTAGAGCTATTACTTTGTTACTCGATTATCTCATAACTATAAAATTCAAGTTGGTGACTTTTTGCAGCAAGCCAACGAGATAACAGTTTGTATTTTGTACAGTGTGAAATCTTTTGCAACAAATTGTTAAAACATTTTCATAATTATTCATACAGAGAGTGGATTTTCAAGAAATACCAACGAATTATTCTACTCAAAGAGCGTAGCGACAGTAATTATTCAACTTTTACGTGCCACTTGCATGCTTTTTTTAGTGTTATATTGCTACTCGCCAAAGCTACGTATGCTGGCATGATTATAAATATGCCAAATTTATGAACACCAAGCTAAAAATAGCAAAATAATACACGCGAGTGCTGTAAAAGATGAATGTTGTCTGTCTCTAAGCTCGTTTAGAAAAATAACTCTTTAGATTTTTTTTTGAAAAATTCTCTCTCGAGTTTTGTAATTGGTTGGGATTGGTCGGCATGCGAGAGGTCACAGGTCAGAAGGTATCATCTTGTTCACGGTCACTGCCGCTATTAAATTCACACTAAAATACAATCAAACTCCTCAATTATGTTTAATAAACGACGCAAAACTCGTATTCAAATCGATTCTTACGTAAATGTAAGTATAATCTGTTTTTTATTGTTCGGGTCTTGTTATTGTGGGTGGATCTCTGTGGGATCTTATTGGATTACCTTGAAATACCGGTGGATGTGGCCTTGCCGGGTCTCGAAGCTGGGACTTCTGGCTTTGAACCTGGCGTTGGGTGGAACGGTTTCAAATTGAAAAGCACGATGTGTGTAGGCAACTTTCCGATCTGCGGATTCGTCGCCTCAGGATTCTGGATCGACTCTTGCACAATGCTGGACCGGTCTTCCAGATTATGTTACATTGTAATTGGAATTATGTAATGTGTATTATCTTTTGAAATGTGATGGACAGGCAATTAAGTCCAGATATTGAGGGTTGAGAGGGGTCACGAGCCTCTAGGGAGGATTTCCTAAAAGCCATTAGATGGGTCCTTGATATGGTTTATTGTTTACACACACTGGGCTATAAATTGATCCTTGTTTTATTGCGGCGTGGAATTCCGTGACATTTTCATGTCCTGCCGCATCCGGGACCAGGCTTTTAGTGTCGTCTGTCGGCACTTTACCTTCAGGTGTCTTGTTGATGAAAACTCTGGCGCATGTCAGGCGTTTTACTGCACGGCGTTTCTTTGATTTTTTATTCGTTGATAATATTTGAAACTTTTAGAAGTGAGATTTTCACAACTTTGTAAATTTAATTGAACCAGCATATTCATGGCAATATTAAAGTATGATATGAGTCACACTTGTGTTTTCTGGCTACTTCCTAATTATCAACCTACAATAAATTTAATTATTGTATTTAAAATGTTTTCCTGGTACTACATCAAAATAGACAAATTATGTGAACCACCAATTACAATCATTCCTGATGGACACAAAAACAAACTTCTAGAGCACGCTGGTTTTCCCTGAACTTTGAAAACTGAACTTTTCTTCAAAGTTTCTCTCATTTGCGCAGTTGTGGCCAGCTTGGATAACACACCCCTTTAAATGTCATTTGGCAGCCAGATAAGGTCCGATATGACTGATACTTGTTGTTACCTTTCATATTGCAGTGCGTCTTCAGGTTCAATTACAAATCATTGTGAAAGACACTTGTAGGGGTTTCAAATATCATCATTAATCATTGAAGCCTCAATATAATCTGAGTCAAGGAATATGTTTTTTTTCGCTAAGTTACGTCGAGTCGAGGCTAGATTTTCTCCATGTCGGAGAAAATTGTTTTCAGTTTTTGGGAAACACATTTTCGATGACTCGTATCTGAAAATAAAGTTATCCGGATTTCTTTTGCGTTAGTCCCGATAATTTTATGCGCGGTTGTTGAATTTTTTACTTTTTCTAATCATATTAATTTCTGGGTTACAATCGTATACTGTAGGTATTTTAAAATTAAGTCGAGTACGAAATTTCTCAGGCCTGAGCCTTGTTCAACTTCTGTGCCACACTTCTTGATGGAAGATGAAACATGGTATAAAACAAATAGAGCCAAAAGTTGTGCTCATATTTTGTGACAAGAAAGCTTCGTGTAAATATAACACTTATGAAAAAAAGAGTTTATCACAAGTTAAGCAACAAATTGTCGCCACTCTGTAATTAACCTTAACCATTGCCTAAAGCCTGTTTACTCATTACCTTAACACACATAGATCCTATTGCCATACAATGTCGAGTATCCAATCAATCCTCATCACCGGCAATCATCCTCGCAAGGCAACGGGGCTTCCTTGGATCCGGGCCCCGAGGACTGGTCATCTTCAGCATCAGCCCATGTCAGCGGCTAACAGGTGGACGCTGATGTCACAAGTCGTGACCCATTTGCCGCGGACCTTGAGTGACGCCTGGCTCAAGGTTAAGGTCGCCACGAGGATGCTGCGCTGGACCGTGCGGGACAGGTGGGCGCGGTCGCTCTTCTCTCCTCCCTCTCACTCGGTGAAGGTCTGGCGTCGTGCGCTTTCGTCATTACTAATCAGATTTGTCCGATACAATCATTACTCATCCCAATGATTGCATAGTTCAATCATTGAAACCTTGTCGACATTCTTCCTGATCCATTGCTCATCTTGAACATGAGCCTTAATCGCAATTTGATTTTTTATTAAAGGACAAAATCTCGGACTGCTCGCAGTTTATATTGGAACACAGCAGGTGCAAAATGATCTGCCTCCTTAGCGTATTGGTAGAGACTGCACCGGCAATTTAGGGGACCTGGGCTCGAATCTCAGAGTAGAAAAATCTGTTCACTTTGCTGTTGGTAATGGTATTAATAAAATTAAAGGTAGTTTAAAAATATATTTCAGGTTATCTGCAGTGATTTTGTAACACCTCTTTGTAATTGAGAACATTTAATCAACTCATGTTCTGGTTTGCCGCAAAACCTCAAATTGCTATTGATATACTGCAGTGGTATTGTAATGTAGGTAGCCTTGCTGAATGCAATGATATCAGTTCAAGACTCCGGTCACCTGCGGCGGTTGTCTAGTTCAAGAGCGTTGGTACAGGGCGATGGGTCTCACTTCGCCCTAATTCTTCAAGAGCGTTGGTACAGGGCGATGGGCCGCACTTCGCCCTAATTCTTCAAGAGCGTTGGTACAGGGCGATGGGCCGCACTTCGCCCTAATTCTTCAAGAGCGTTGGCACAGGGCGATGGGCCGCACTTCGCCCTAATTCTTCAAGAGCGTTGGTACAGGGCGATGGGCCGCACTTCGCCCTGATTCTTCAAGAGCGTTGGTACAGGGCGATGGGCCGCACTTCGCCCTGATTCTTCAAGAGCGTTGGTACAGGGCGATGGGCCGCACTTCGCCCTAATTCTTCAAGAGCGTTGGTACAGGGCGATGGGCCGCACTTCGCCCTGATTCTTCAAGAGCGTTGGTACAGGGCGATGGGCCGCACTTCGCCCTGATTCTTCAAGAGCGTTGGTACAGGGCGATGGGCCGCACTTCGCCATAATTCTTCAAGAGCGTTGGTACAGGGCGATGGGTCTCACTTCGCCCTAATTCTTCAAGAGCGTTGGTACAGGGCGATGGGCCGCACTTCGCCCTAATTCTTCAAGAGCGTTGGCACAGGGCGATGGGCCGCACTTCGCCCTAATTCTTCAAGAGCGTTGGTACAGGGCGATGGGCCGCACTTCGCCCTAATTCTTCAAGAGCGTTGGTACAGGGCGATGGGCCGCACTTCGCCCTGATTCTTCAAGAGCGTTGGTACAGGGCGATGGGCCGCACTTCGCCCTAATTCTTCAAGAGCGTTGGTACAGGGCGATGGGTCTCACTTCGCCCTAATTCTTCAAGAGCGTTGGTACAGGGCGATGGGCCGCACTTCGCCCTAATTCTTCAAGAGCGTTGGCACAGGGCGATGGGCCGCACTTTGCCCTAATTCTTCAAGAGCGTTGGTACAGGGCGATGGGCCGCACTTCGCCCTAATTCTTCAAGAGCGTTGGTACAGGGCGATGGGCCGCACTTCGCCCTAATTCTTCAAGAGCGTTGGTACAGGGCGATGGGCCGCACTTCGCCCTAATTCTTCAAGAGCGTTGGTACAGGGCGATGGGCCGCACTTCGCCCTGATTCTTCAAGAGCGTTGGTACAGGGCGATGGGCCGCACTTCGCCCTAATTCTTCAAGAGCGTTGGTACAGGGCGATGGGCCGCACTTCGCCCTGATTCTTCAAGAGCGTTGGTACAGGGCGATGGGCCGCACTTCGCCCTAATTCTTCAAGAGCGTTGGTACAGGGCGATGGGCCGCACTTCGCCCTAATTCTTCAAGAGCGTTGGTACAGGGCGATGGGCCGCACTTCGCCCTAATTCTTCAAGAGCGTTGGTACAGGGCGATGGGCCGCACTTCGCCCTGATTCTTCAAGAGCGTTGGTACAGGGCGATGGGCCGCACTTCGCCCTAATTCTTCAAGAGCGTTGGTACAGGGCGATGGGCCGCACTTCGCCCTGATTCTTCAAGAGCGTTGGTACAGGGCGATGGGCCGCACTTCGCCCTAATTCTTCAAGAGCGTTGGTACAGGGCGATGGGCCGCACTTCGCCCTGATTCTTCAAGAGCGTTGGTACAGGGCGATGGGCCGCACTTCGCCCTAATTCTTCAAGAGCGTTGGTACAGGGCGATGGGCCGCACTTCGCCCTAATTCTTCAAGAGCGTTGGCACAGGGCGATGGGCCGCACTTCGCCCTAATTCTTCAAGAGCGTTGGCACAGGGCGATGGGCCGCACTTCGCCCTAATTCTTCAAGAGCGTTGGTACAGGACGATATGGGCCGCACTTCGCCCTGATTCTTCAAGAGCGTTGGTACAGGGCGATGGGCCGCACTTCGCCCTAATTCTTCAAGAGCGTTGGTACAGGGCGATGGGCCGCACTTCGCCCTAATTCTTCAAGAGCGTTGGTACAGGGCGATGGGTCTCACTTCGCCCTAATTCTTCAAGAACGTTGGTACAGGGCGATGGGCCGCACTTCGCCCTAATTCTTCAAGAGCGTTGGTACAGGGCGATGGGCCGCACTTCGCCCTAATTCTTCAAGAGCGTTGGTACAGGGCGATGGGTCTCACTTCGCCCTAATTCTTCAAGAACGTTGGTACAGGACGATGGGCCGCACTTCGCCCTGATTCAACTGTAGTGACGCAATCTGTTTACCTTCTCGGACTTGTGGGGCGGGCGATCCCGTCTCTTCAGACTGCCAACAAATTGCCAATTCCTTCGCTTCACGACTCCAAGACAATGTGACGACATATTTGATTATGCTAAGGATAATTGATCGATGGTTGTTTAAAATATATAAATTATGAGCTATATGTTGTAATAATTAAAATTTTACGATGTTGACATCTCCATTAATCCCTCTGTGCAAAATAAAGTTTTATCAAAATAATCGTGTACTTCGTCAACGAAAATGTCTTGCGATATAACGGATTTCGTATGTATTGTTTAACTTTTCCCCCCTTTTTTGATAATTAAAACAAACTAAAAATGCAACTGTTTTTTCCTTTACAACGGTATAACGAATTGCCTTCGCCAGGTTGGCTCATCCTTACACGGAGATCGTGATCGTGAGAAGCCCCGTCTCGCGATCGCGGTCCACGATCACCTCCTGCCTCCTGGTGACGATCACCTTGACGTGATCGTCAGCGGCAACCGTCTTCACACGATCACGTAGACATTGTCCCGATCAAAGAGATTGATTGCTTTCCGCGATCGCCGTCATTGAAATGCTCGCGAATTGCACAGAAGTAGTGGGAAGACTTCAAGGTCTATTCCCTTTTCTAACAGGTCCCAAATTGTACGAGAGTGATCAATTCTCTGATTTTGTAATATCTGCCACCATTTTTAAAAAAATATATAAATTGGTATATTTCACAACTGTACTACGAATTTTTCGCAAAACTTATCCTCATTGCATTTTTGAAATTTTTTATAGCTGATTTTGAAATATCTTTGCAGATTTTCATTTTTAAACATTTTATTCGCACGAAACGAGGATTATGACTTGCCGGACTAGAGCTCTACCAACCGAGCCACCCGGGCGGACATGACTTTTTATATCCGGAACCAATGAACGTGTTTTTCTAGACCGGATAGTGACGGTAGATAACACTAAATAATGTGAGTTTTATTGAGATGCAGTCCCATTTCTATACGCGATTTTTATTTTGTTTCTTAAAGATCCGGTTTATATCATTTTGACAAGTCGCTTACCTCCGCATTATATGCATTCAAACGTCACAATTTTTTATGCAATTGCTTTTGCAACAAGCCTGTAAGTCATAGCGAACTAATTTGCCTAGTTTTTACGCCGATCTGGCGTGCAATCGCTCATATAGATCGTCTTTTTCCCGTCACCAATTAATTGATCACACACATATCTGTTCTTGCGATCAATTGATAGAATATTACTACACAGCCATACGATTGAATGATAATCTTGTATACAGGTTGAGTTGGTATTTTATATATTTTATAGGTTCGGTTTTTTTTCTTGGTCGAGAAATGACCATGATTTACATCAATTATCTTATAGGTAGTAGACTTTCGATTGAAACTTTTTTGTAGTCGAGTGCTTGTGTTATGTTCGATTTGCACGCACCTGTTGCGAAGTGTTTAGATCGTATGATTGTGCCAGTGCTTCACAGCATCTTACTTGTTCTTGAGGCCCTCGACTACAAGATCTTTGTTGCTCACTCGACGCTGTTGAGCTTCATTGCACGTACACTCGGCCAAACATAAAGTGATCGTGATGAAAAGTTAGAGTATCATCTCTTGTCTATTAATTTTCCGATTGCCTGTACAAACCGGTCAGACCTCTCACTCTAGCTGCTATCTCTCTCTGTCCTCGAGTAATAACAAGGGATGGGGGAGATATTGACGTCAAATAGAAACAGGTAATTTCTCAATCGCATCAGCCTAAGCATGTCGAATCTTCATTCGAATATTGCTCCTGGCTAACCCGATCGTGGTCTACCTAGATTTCGGCTCACATTTTCTCAATAAGTGCAATCTATATTATGTTTCAGATTCATAATTTTAAAAATATTTATTATGATGTTATGCTTTTGCTAATTTATAATTTCATTTGCAAAGAATCCGGTTTATGTGCAGTTAATCAATTCATAGCTCAAAGAATACGTCTGTCTATATCAGTGGCAATCAACCTGCGGCCCGTGGAACTAATTTTTGTGGCCCCCCAGTTGATGTTTCCAATACTTATTCGTACTTATTCACAAAATCAAAATCAACTGTGCAAATAATATAAAAAATAACAAATAACAAAATGTTTCATTGAAAAAATTATTTGAAAAATGTGAAATGTTTTATTATTTTATATGATTTGGTTTTTTAAAGTTAAGTTTTGTCCTGAAGAAGGTCCAAACATATTGATCGAAACTGTTAACATTACATAGAAATAAACTAACAGGATGAAATATCCATATGAAGAAGATTTTAACAATTTCTTGTTTGCACTTGAGAGGAATTTTGAGAGTTGTCATGTTAGGATCCACGCAACAGGCTGTAAATGCGACGAAAAGTCGAAAACTTCTTAAATGTAACTTCATACTTGTTAAAACGAAAATGAAGCCATTTACCAATTCCGAAAATTGTGAAATAGTGTATTGTTTTGGCGTGTGATACTTTGTTCAATTCGTTCCCTAATAAACAAAATACACTGAATTAACCAGACACATAAGAAGGGGTTGGACTGACAGGGGTTCGAGCAGACTGACCCCCCATTGACCATACAAAAATAAGTGCATCCCAGAACCACTTATAAATAGCTTAAATTCTAAAAAAAAACGACTTGCGAGGCAACAATTGGAGGGTAGTTTGATTCAGTTCGGGCATTTTAGAGCACCAGAAATTGAATCACTTTTAAATTGTAAAAATTTTAAATGACGCCCTGCGGGGCCAAAATTTACATGCTTCGCTCCTTAGACCCCCCCTTCCGGGTGTCGAAATACCCCCCTCCCCCCCTCTCAAGATAAAAGTAGTTCCTACGCGCATGGATGAACCAACCTGAACACGTGAGCATTATTGTACTTTTTTTTTAAAAATGCGGACCGCCAACAAAAGCAAATTCGTATTATTAGCCCGCAAGTCAAAAAGGTTGAGTACCACTGGTCTATATAAATGATTGGGTTTACATCCTACATTGACTTTAAATTAATTGGACGAGAAAAACTAAATTTCAAAATAACACTCACATTATAGTTTTTCTTTTGTCTATACAAAAAAAATTACCTATTGCCAATATTATGACAGTTACGTCTTTTCATTGGAATTTATTTCAAAACCGACTTTAATATTACTTTACTCATAACTCAAAATATAACAATTTTCATTAATAAATATCAATTTGAATTTACGTAAATATCTTTGAGGGACTTTAACAGTATGTTGAAAATCAGTGGGATGTAATATTTATCAAACAACAATGATGTTGCCATAGCAACAATAAAATTATGACAGAACATGACATTAATGTCTTTGTCCCGCCATAATGTTCACTGACATTAAATTTCATATTTATGAAGGACATTATTTTCTATTGAAGATCCTGACAAAATTCATCTTGTTGTTTTGAATAATTATAATCCAACTTATTTTAAAATTGATGGATATTCCCTAACAATTTTTTGTATGGATACCTACTGTAGGGGATGCAGTTAAATAAATGGCAGCATTTAGCTTGCATTTTAAGCGCCAAGCCTAATTTATGCATCAAGTTTAATTTTACTGGAGCAAGTTGGCTCAGGCAGTAACGCCCTTAAGCTTGTTTCCCGGAAGTCCTGACTTCGATTCCCGCGACCGACCTACTTGACTGAGGTGCGTCGTGGTGTTCCTCAGTCGAGAATCAATGCTATGATTTTCACTAATAACTAGGAAAACGCCCAGCGTAACGCGTTGATGATCGAGCACCGAAACGGGCAACACCTCGAAGTCGAACTGAAATTCCCTTTACAGAAAATATAAGACAGATTATGAAAAGCATTAACACGAACGACAAATTAACGTTATCCATTATTCAGATTGTTATGAAGGGATGTGCGTTGTTAAAATATCCTATCGAACCGGGGCTCGAGCCCGGGACCTCTCACTTGCCGGGCGAGAGCTCTACCAATTGAGCTACCCGGTCGGACAGACGGACACTAGACACAACACACTGATGAGGGTTAGAGATCTCCGAGGAGAATGGAATGAAGGTAGAGAATGCTCACTACAAACTGTCATACCATCGGTGACGATACTGTCACCATGTCTCTTTGCACTTGTGTGCGCAAACCTCTTACACTCGACTTTAACGAGTTGCTTGAGTCTGAATGACTCCATGGAAATGAATTTCCACTTTAAACGATAAACACTCTGGAGTCTGGAGGTATTTAAGATGAAACTAATACAAATCTTTTAGAAATCATCAAGTCCTCAATCAGGATAGTAATTAATGTGTTGTGAATAAATTGGCCTAATCCGTTATTCCGTTTGACCTGAAATAGATAAAGAACAACAAACAGACAAAAAATCAGAGATTCGAGCTATAAGTTTCAGATAAAGACGCTTGCTTTCTTCGCTTGATAAGCCACGAGCGCCTCCTTCCCACCTTCCACCGGTAACCTTTTTATCATCCATCAAGTGGACACTAACTGCAACACCCCCGGTGTAAAGAAACTACCGCTCTCCAAGAACAATTAGTTGAGATGCATTAGAACGGTAATAATATCAGAAAATGTTACCGCATTCAATTACTCACAATATTTCTTCACTAAAAAAGGTAATTAATAAACGAGCTAAATCTTATGTCCAAAACTTAATTTTCTGCTCTCCCTAAATAAATACACATAATGTATCATGCTTTGACTGAATATTAATGACGCACACACGGCAACAAGGCTGGTGAGTTTATTTAACGACGCACACTTAACAAAGATAAGATAATTGTTACATACATTGTTTTATAAAATGCAATGCATGCAGTTTATGGTAACAACGTCACTTTTATATTAAGGGCGCAGACTTTTCAACTAAAATTTTCCTTTAATTCATACTTACGAATACCCTAAATAGTGAGCGTAGATTAATTTTGTCAGGATACTCAATAGCCCAAATTTCCCTCCGTCAATATGAATATTATTTCAGTGCACATTATTGCGGGACCATAGGCGGGACAAAGAATTAACGTCATGTGCTGTCCTAGTTTTATTGTTGCCATGGCAACATCATTGTTGGTTGATAAATATAACATCACACTGATTTTCAACATACTGAATAATATTTACGGAATTTCAAATTGATATTTATTAATGAAAATTTACATATTTTTTGTTATGAATAAAGGAATATTAAAGTCAGGTTTGAAATAAATTCAAAAATAAATCGTAACTGTCCTATTGGCAATTTGTAATTTTTTTGTATAGACTAATATAGTATGAATCAATCATAGATCAATGATAGGGTAACTTTGAAATTTACGTTTTCTCATAAAATTAATTTAAAGAGCCTATGTAATTTTAGCCCAATCCATTATATAGACGTAGGTATACTTTGTTCTATTGATTAACTGCACTTAGATCGGATTGTTTGCAAATGAAATTATACATTAGCAAAAGCATAAGATCATATTATACACTTTTAAAATTATGAATCTGTAACATAATATAGATTGAACATATTGAGAAGATTTGAGCCAAAATCTCGGTAGACCACGATCGGGTTAGCCTGATGAGCAAGATTCGAATGAAGCTTCGACCTTCTAGGCTGATGTGATAGATAAATTACCTGTTTCTATTTGACGTCAATATCTCCCCCATCCCTTGTTTTACTCGAGCACAGAGAGAGATAGCAGCTAGTGAGAGGTCTGACCGGTTTGTACAGGCAATCGGAAAATTAAACGACAAGAGATGCTTTCCTACCTTTTCATCACGATCATTTTATGTTTGGTTGAGTGTACATGGACCGCGTAACGCGTTGATAAGCGAGCATTAGTATTGCATGCTGCTCTTGGAAACCCATTTGAAGATAACCTAACGAAATGCTTCAAAAGGGCAGTTTCAATAAAATTAACAAATATTTAAAACAAGAATAAAATATCATTTTCAAAAACTACCGGGGACCGCTATAACATTAGTGTGTGTGCAAAATTTTAGATCGATTGGTTGAATAGTTTGACCTGGGCATTGCCTACAAAAAAAAGAAAGTGCCAAGAGTCATATCATCCCACTAAAAAATTAATTCCATTTAGTCTTCAAAATAATTTGATACTGTGTATATTTTCCATCTCGTATTTCGTTATTTGCACATTTCAAATTTGAACTGAAGTAACACCTGAGAAAATGTACTAAAATCTGACTACAATTGGCAAAGTTGAAAAGTAACTTGATCATAAATCATAACATACTAAAGTACTGTTCGACTGATTCTCGTTACAATGTTGCAGTTGATTTAGTTGCACTTATTGATGCACCTCGCCACGGCCAATCAGACCACACCGAGATAACTCAGCCGGCAAGGAGGTCCTCCAGGTGATAAATCATACTTTCTAGTGTGTAAAATTTCGCGCGGAATAATTTATTTCACGTTCTCCATTGTGGGACACATCAAGGATTCGTTACAGATCGCAGGCCAAGCAGGCTGGATCCGCGGTAAACAGTCGTCGATGTTGGATATAGCCGACGCCCATGAGATGATAGTAATCATCAAACTATTGTGGGAGGCCTTGACGAGTTTACCACACTGTAGAGTACTTTAAGAGTGTCCAAGAACCGTTTTTATTGAAAATAATAATTATTTATATTTGGCCTTTTTAAAACATATTTCTTAATTATAGAGATACTCGTAAAAATTGTCGATACAGTGCCGCAAAAGTTAATTTTCCAATGTGATGTATTTTTTTTAAAAGACAGTTCTACAAAAAAAGTATACGAGTTACTGTTTTCGTACTTATCTTTGTCATTACTTGAAAACAAATCGAAATTTGAAATGTGTATGCATTTCGTTATTGACATTGTTTAGCCAAAATTGTCACTCCTTGTATTACTTTCTCCTCGTGTTCTGTAAGTCCCCCGTGTAATGATTGTTATGCGAGTTGCTAGGGGTTGGGGCTCTTATGAAATGACAGTGCCAAGTGTCTTGATGCTGAAGCGGAACTGAGATAAGAACGATGGAATCAACCTGTTCGACCAACAGATCGAGTTTTTTTTTGCCACTAGATCGCTGGCCTGATCCAGTGTTACATGTCGCAACGTTTTGCAGGACTTTCAAGGTTTTCGAGTTTCAATACCAGCCAGTTGAGATTTTATTTGGATTTTCATGAAAAATACTCTCACGACATGGTTTGGAACAACTAATTAAATAATATATTTAGAAAATAATTATTAAAAATTGGACACATGTCTAAAACTGGAATTAAAAATAATTGAGATATAAGTTCTATTGGAATCCCAAATCTGAAATGAGATATAATTCAATTTAATTCCTTTTAAATATATGAATAGCAGCTGCGGATATTATATAAAAACACGGATCCTGCAGTAGGATAATTTTGTACAGTTCATGATTTTTATTTATACCTCATATTTAATTTGAAGTTTGTAAGGTCCTTTTGTACAGTAAGAAACACAAATAAATTTTATTTTTTAATTGAAATGTGTTATTCGCTCTCATATTATACCTATCCGTGTTCTCATAAAAATGTCAATCCGATTGAACTTGTAGTGTCGTGACAAATGATTCATGACTCTTAACGAGCTAATGTGTTCGGGGTGTCGACCGCTCAGACGGAGAGCAATCTGTCAATCGCGTTCAATCAATCGTCCTTGGATGAAATTCAAATGACAACAGTCAGGTGCATGGTTTCATTCACTCTCGTACTTCCCACGGCTCGCGTGCATCGTGCCGTATTGTTCTGATCTTGTACGGAGATTGTATTTGCATGATTATGCTCACCGAAACTGGACCATTTTATTTATACTATTATAATGCAATTGTAATTGTTATGCAAACGTCCTTGGCCTATTATCTCTCATGGTATGAATATTTTGCTATATTTTGCACTCCTATTGTCTTACAGGTCGGGTGACAATGATTTGCGATATTATACTTATACTATTTTTTTATAATAAAAAATCTTGAATTGAAGTAAACCTTGAACATTGATATAGGAGGCACAAACTTAAATGTCATATTTTTTGCTAACAATTTTGTTCATTTAGAAATTATGGAGAAACCCTTTAGTTTTGGTCACCATTAAATGATATAAGAAGTGGATAAATTTGTAACCATGCTTTTGGCAAAACAGAACATTTTCAATGCGTGTCACAAAAAAAAAGTGTTCAAGATTTACCTATTTACCAATCGGCCATGCCAACTTATGAGAAAGCCAATACAAATTAAAATCGGTAAATCATCCCGAGCAGACCAATTTTTAATTTTTATTTCAAATATGATGAGCATTGATGTATTGGTCTGGTATCAGACTATCTTGTCACTTGATGGTTATGTATTGATGAGTAATTTCTCGATGTTTGCTTGTTCTCTGTGGGAAATGTGTGGATGCTGTGTTAGTCCTGCTGAGCCTGCAGATGAATGTCAATTAGTGCGAGATGAACTCCTCTCATCTCTCACGGGCGTTGTCAGCAGACAGCTCGTCTCTCTCTACACGCCTTGCATAGGCATACAAGTGCAGGGGTTATTGTGATAAATAAACAACAATTGCAAAATTAATAGTTCTTATATGAGAAATTATACGTGGTTGGTTAATATTGTGGGGCGGTCGCTCCACGCCATCCAAGTCGTACGGTGTATACTCACTTACTGTCATACTTTTAAATGTCTTACTGTAATATTCATAAGGCACCTGCAGCTTCCAAAAAAATACTTTAATTTTTTAATTTAGAATTATTGTTTTGATTAGCATATTTTTGATATCACTATGTTTCAGTGCTGAACTTTTAGACTTGTTTATTTTTTAGTCAAGGAGACTTTATTTATTTATTTATTTATTTATTTTGTCTTTTATTGATTGCACAATGATACATACAAAGTACAATCAATATGGCGAGGTTCCACCTCAGTGGCTCTTCCACCCATTTGCTGCCTTTTTACACGGAATGTTTTATTGAGGATTAATTTACGCCAAAATATAGGTAATAGTCTATCTATCACAGAAAAGCTGATTTTTTAGCACTGTTGAACGAAATATTTATGACATTGGACTACATTTGGTAGTAGAAGCGAAATCGCAGCGACAAAAATCTCATTTAGAAAACTCGTAGTTTTGAAAGAATTCTGCCTAAAGGTCAAAGCTGTAGCCGAATGTTGTGTGCTCCATCGAAAGTGTATTTAGAACATCGGGACACATTTGATTCCCTCCCCATGTTCCTGCGGCGGGCAATAATACCCCTCTCACATGACGCCGAGGTAATAACTCCGAAGATATATTACACCTTTCACATCTTTAGAATCTCCCCGTCTTGATCTTTCGGTGATAAGTGTTTTATTGTTACCACTGTTAGATGGGAATCTCTTTCATACACTGCATCTTCATCTCCTACATTTGCATATTGTGCCGCCCGTTCGTCGCTTGCTCAATGCCTCTCTCGAGCAGATGAAAGGAAACATTTCGCAGTTGAAACGTCGAGTAGGTACCTGGGTACAATTGCTGATCTTTTAAATAGTGTTCGTCAATATTATACACTTTTTGGTGTCCGTGTGCTTCAACCATTTTTAATGGCACTTAAGCCCCATTTACACGGTGCAATTTCTTGAACAACTTCTGTGCCACAGAGGTTCTGCTCGTGCGCAGTATCACTTTTGAGATGATAAAGGGAATCTGCACATGTGCAGAACTTCTGTGACACAGAAGTTGTTCAAGAAATTGTACCGTGTAAATGGGGCTTTACACATGGCGAATTGACATTATAAATAACGAAAGAAGGGGTTTGAAAATATCAAGACGTGTAATATTTAATCTCAACGTACATTTTCAGTTGTTATTTTAAATGCATTATTATAATAAGGAAAGAAAACTGTAAGAAAATTTCAAAACATAAAATTATAAATTCATGATATTCATAAGTGAATATCAAATATCGTATCGAATATCGTTCGAGTTCTTCTAGCATGTTTTGTTAATTATATTACAAGATGCATTATGTTTCATCTACGAACATTCTCTGAACCGGGTACAGAAGTGTTGCTTGGCAACGTGAGCTGGGGTCTGCGAGAGCTAGGCAATGAACATTGTCAACAACCGATAATGTTACAAAGTAGCGATCCAGAACGAGTTCCAGAACGATCGCATTCCGGTTTCTGTACACATTTTCGATAAGTCGATCGCCGATCAGTTCTCCCAGCTTCCGAAGCGGCTCCTGACGTCTCTCTTTCGTCCGCGAATGCTAATCGTGTGTTTGTTCATCAACACGAAACACAAGTAATGCTCATTTAAATGTGGTTTCGTTTGTTGTTCTTTTCCCAGAGGTTTGTTTTCTAACAGATTGAATGGATCTTGTCGGCGCTTACCCACGACGAAACGCAGAGATCGAGTGATAAGAGATACCCGACTCCAGTGTCAAGATAGTATCATTCGCTGTACCAAATATCTGCGGGTTTCTCTCAATTACTGAAATTCTTGAAATCTGGCACAAGACTTGCGAGTAACTAAGACCAAGAGTAACTACTATCCAAATTGAACCTTCGAAAGGAAATCAAGTTAAAAAAATAATATTTCAATAATATTTTCGTCTTTATACGATGCGGAAATGTACTTATTTACGTATTTCAAGAACTCTGATTTTCAATGCAACGGAGTAATCAAGTGCAGGTGAAATAATTGAAAAATGGAATGTAACATTGGCACGATATTCCTGCATCAAGGAAACCATGTCAATGATAATTGCCCATAAGAATTTACGACCAATGTCGATTAATGATAATAAAACAGTTCAACAGATTGAGCTCACATTTTCGTTCCACGTTGCATCCACGTCCGACCGGTGTATCAGATATTAATGTCTTGTAATGCCGCCACTTTCTAAGATACTTGGACATAATTTTGATTTCGGTCTCGTCGTGATAGGACAAACAAAACTCTCCGCGCTGTGATCGTAATCCATATGGAGGCGGTAATTAAAAGGCAACCTTCTATTGTACGTGTGGCTCGCTGTGGAACTCCGAAGCGGGTAATCGAATCAAACAATCTGTTAGAGCCCAAGGAGCCTCCTGCAGGCGCAATTAGCCCGGCCAGTCACGAGCACGTTGCGAAATCCATGCACTCGCATTAATATTCATTAACGGGGGATTAATTGGGAGGCAGTCTTTGTGCGGGGAGATCGCCGGTCTGCAATTAGGCGGCTCGTGAGTCGTGAGGGGACAGTTGACGGACATTGTGTCGTTGCGCTGCTGAGGGGTGAGGGACAGTTGGCGGACATTGTGTCGTTGCACTGCTGAGGGGTGAGGGACAGTTGGCGGACATTGTGTCGTTGCACTGTGAGGGGTGAGGGACAGTTGGCGGACATTGTGTCGTTGCACTGTTGAGGGGTGAGGGACAGTTGGCGGACATTGTGTCGTTGCACTGTGAGGGATGAGGGACAGTTGGCGGACATTGTGTCGTTGCACTGTTGAGGGGTGAGGGACAGTTGACGGACATTGTGTCGTTGCACTGTGAGGGGTGAGGGGCAGTTGGCGGACATTGTGTCGTTGCACTGCTGAGGGGTGAAGCAAGGTGAGGGGTCGAGAGGGACAGTTGCCGGACAACTGTGAGGGACAGTTGACGGACATTGTGTCGTTGCACAGCTGAGGGGTGAAGGACAGTTGGCGGACATTGTGTCGTTGCACTGCTGAGGGGTGAGGGACAGTTGACGGACATTGTGTCGTTGCACCCTTGAGTATAGACCCCTTGCACTGTTGAGGGGTGAGGGACAGTTGGCGGACATTGTGTGGTTGCACTGTTGAGGGTGAGGGACAGTTGGCGGACATTGTGTCGTTGCGCAGCTGAGGGGTGAGGGACAGTTGGCGGACATTGTGTCGTTGCACTGTGAGGGGTGAAGGACAGTTGACGGACATTGTGTCGTTGCACTGCTGAGGGATGAGGGACAGTTGACGGACATTGTGTCGTTGCACTGCTGAGGGTGAGGGACAGTTGGCGGACATTGTGTCGTTGCACAGTTGAGGGTGAGGGACAGTTGACGGACATTGTGTTGTTGCACTGCTGAGGGGTGAGGGACAGTTGGCGGACATTGTGTCGTTGCACTGTGAGGGGTGAAGGACAGTTGACGGACATTGTGTCGTTGCACTGCTGAGGGATGAGGGACATTATTATTATTATTATTATTATTAAGTCTATATTCTCAACAGAGCCAGGCTCCACTAGTGAGAATGTAATATAGAGAAGGGAGGAGAGGAAACCCGGTACCGGCATGTAGCCTACTCCTGACGAAAGATACCAAGGGGACCAACGGCTTAACGTCCCTTCCGAAGGACGGTGTAACATTCACAGCACAAGCCTCCACAACCCGCGCCGTCGAGAGACTGATAACAGGTGGAGGGAGGTCGTCACACTAACTCCCAAACACCCCAGTCTCTCTGGCCCAACGGCAGCAACCTGGCAAGGCAGAGTTGAATGGTCACCCATCCAATCGCTGACCGCGCTCAATGTTGCTTAACCTCGGTGATCTAACGAGAACCGAGGTATCCAACACACCAGCCGTTGGGCTACATTTGACGGACATTGTGTCGTTGCACTGCTGAGGGTGAGGGACAGTTGGCGGACATTGTGTCGTTGCACTGTTGAGGGTGAGGGACAGTTGACGGACATTGTGTCGTTGCACTGCTGAGGGATGAGGGACAGTTGACGGACATTGTGTCGTTGCACTGCTGAGGGGTGAGGGACAGTTGGCGGACATTGTGTCGTTGCACTGTGAGGGGTGAAGGACAGTTGACGGACATTGTGTCGTTGCACTGCTGAGGGGTGAGGGACAGTTGGCGGACATTGTGTCGTTGCACTGTGAGGGGTGAAGGACAGTTGACGGACATTGTGTCGTTGCACTGCTGAGGGATGAGGGACAGTTGACGGACATTGTGTCGTTGCACTGCTGAGGGGTGAGGGACAGTTGACGGACATTGTGTCGTTGCACTGCTGAGGGATGAGGGACAGTTGACGGACATTGTGTCGTTGCACTGCTGAGGGGTGAGGGACAGTTGACGGACTTGCGTCATACTTGACACTTCACCATCTGTGATCGCGTAACAAGAGTGGCCTGTAGCTTGTGACTTTATTTAATCACATTCCGTTTGCCATCAAATCTAACTCCGTTGCAGCCCATTTTATCGGGAAAAGCAAACTCTATACCGTTACGTATTCATGTTTTGAAGACGATCTGAAGGGTTGGGGGGGGGGGGGGGAGCTTGGGTTATAGCTGTTTAGGGTGAATTACATGTCAGCGATGCGCCATTTAGTGGATATTTTTTGCGAAAATATTCTGATGGATTGCATTGTTTTGAGACATTTCTAAATTACTTGATGTCCAGCCGAAATGCTGGTATATTCATAACGTTTTGTAATTGCAGTCTTCGTTTAATCTTATTTGAACAAACGAGTTATAAAATCAATTAATATATTAATTAGGATTAGGTAATGTAGTGCCATTAAAGTTAATGCGATTTTAATTATAATGGTGTTAATTAAGATTTACAAAATGAAAAGTTATGTTCGAGATGTGTCTTATTGCTTATTCATAAGAATGGAGGCTTGAGGCAAGATCACAGAGGTGAAGGAACCTCACCTCTGTATCACTTATCAATCAAATAAACGTACTTGCATGTTATTTCGCGTAGAAATCTGATCATATCTGCACACATGTGTTAGCGATGTCCTTGATTAGACGTACGTGTTCAATCAAGCAGGTGGAAAACACAACAATACATGGATTAATCGATGCGAAGGCTTGGCTCAGATAAACAAAGCTTTCCCCCTTAAAAAGACAATTATCTTGGTTTTATCTTGCACACCCATGTGTTCGGCAGCCTCATGCGAAAGTTGTCAAAACTAGAGCAAAACACTGCCGAGAATTCGACTCGGCGCGTGGCAAAGCGATACTAAATGACGACATAATCGCAATGGATACTTTCACTGTATAGTTCGCGAGGGGTCGCCAGTGTGCGGAAACATGGGGTTCTGCACTGCAGCGAGGAAATTATGCAGGCGCCATCGCAAGCTCTTTTTTATCCTTGCTTGTTGCTTTATTGGCGTGGAGTAATTTATAACTTTCAATTATTTTATAGAATCAATCTGTTACATTGTAAAACCAAACTTACCTTGACATATGAACTTGCCATATATTGGAACGCCGACATTTCGTTGATCTTGTATTTGGGCGTTTCTTCGAAAAAGAAAATTATGGTATGGTTCCGAACTAATAAGCCACGATGACTTCTTCCCACCCCTTTCTTTCCTCTCATCATCATATCCTAATCAGTCACCAACCGTTCTCATAAAAAGCAAGTAAGACATCATAGATATGCAAAGCTCAAACTTTTCAGTAAATGTCGAACGCTGATCTGAAATTTGGTTTCCCTTTGACAGACAAAACAAAATCTGTGGGAATATAAATTTCCTACCTACCATCAGTTCGGGATTAAAGAAAAGCGTCAAAATATTGTCGACAGTCTGATATATTGTAATCTTCTGCTTCCTGGCCGGCTTGGCCCATGTAAGGTGAGGACCGCTTTTACCCGGTCCACCTGTATACATCTCTTGACGCCGAGCTCTCGTGAATGAACCCCGCCACACAAATCATTGACTAACAGATCTCTTGTTACTCCAACACACACATGGGTTAGACAGACGGACTCGTGTGTTCCATCATAGGCTCGAGGGTAAACATTTAATCCCGAGTCATAGCTTTTCAACTATTCGAATTATGAAAAATTTGAAAAAATAGATATTTTATTTTAGTTTTAAGACCAATACAATATCTGTTCCCAAATTCGACTAAAAACTGAAAATAATAGGGAAATTGAGTTGGAGCAAAACCCATTACTTATAAGTTACTATTCCTATTTCTTAAATCGATCGATTTTTTTTTTACATATTTCATAATTTGAATGATTCACACTTATTAAAATATCTAGGAATTATTTCGAACCATGACCTTCGAATGAGCCGACCCTAAAACTTACAGTAAACCATCAACCACTGTAACGTAGGACAACTGAAAATGTACTTATCCCTTATCCCTTAAAATCTAATAGGTGCTAATGCTCAATACATTTTTATGTAAATATCAAATATGAGGGCGGGCAGATCACAGCTTTGGTGGCATTGTCCTTTTAAGTGAACAGTGACATAGACGAATCTACCCTGTAGGCACTACCCTAAAACTTTTTTTGTACAAAAACTTTATATAATTCAAATAATTAAATTTTGCTTGATTTGATGGTGCTTGGTAACAAGAAGCCAGCGTCTTCTAGAACGTATGTGCAATGACACTACACCTCTGTCATCACTTTCATATCTCATGTCCATGCATCGGCGCGCTGTAGGCTACACTTGATATTTGCCACTGCCACAATATGACCAGATTACTGATGTGAAGTTAGTTCGCAAGTCTTTGTAACCAACTCATGACCTTTCACAACATCGCGACCACGGTTCACGCTCGCCTTCATTTGGGGCAATGTCAATCGGAGTTTGACATTTCTTCAACATGGGTTTCTACTCCAGCAGTAATTTATGTACGTACCTTTTTTATTACCATGCAAAGTCTGTTTGAATGTTAATTCATAATGATTTACTTCACCTATATTTCGATGTATAATAAACATCAATTGTAGTTAGTGAATATTTCGTTCTAGCTCGGATCCATGGAGTTACCCCTCTAGGGATGATTACCATAAACATCGCGACTGAATTTAACAATTAAGGAGCAGTGTACAAGTATTTTAAATATTATGACTCCCAGTATAACAATTATAACTTAATATTATTATTATGTCTTCTATATTATTATTTCTTCTATATTCTCAACGGAGCCGAGGCCCCACAAGTGAGAATGTAATATAGAGAAGGGAGGAGAGGAAACCCGGTACCGGCATGTAGCCTACTCCTGACGAATAGTTATAGTTATGAAAGAATGTAATTAATTTGGATATTATGGTTTACAATTTACCAAAAGAATTACATTTACTATTTAATGCCATTAGTCATAGCACACTGAAATCAGCTACCGTTTGCTTCTTTCAACCCTCTCATTCCATTTCTCGCCAATTATCTCTTTCTCCTCTTTATCCCATATTTTCTCCTCTCTCTGGATCAGGAATACGATAATCAAACTTTTCTCAAAATATTTCCGAAATATTCCATTTCTTCCATCGATTACGGTTTCCGTGTAAAATAAATCCTTGGAATTCTGATTGCTGCTCGAGAGATGTCTGGTACGAAGATCAGCATCGCACGCAGCATCTGGACTGATCTGTCTGCTTCACCGTGCATTTGCCTCACGAAGCGTGTGCAAAGCGTGCAACTGAGTCGCAAGAGTCACAACTAATGAATAATCAATGAACAGCTAACTAACCGCGGGACTAGACTAGAGAAATCCGCGCGAGTTATTAATATCATATCCACGCGTGGATGAATGAATCGAGATAGCACAATGAAGTAATTACGGGAATTAATTAATGAAAGATCGCACATTCATTTCAGCGCTCACATCCGCTTTCTGCGTGGATTGGAGAAATGTAAAACGCAGTGGAAATCTTCTGATTTTGTTAGACTATTAGAAAACAAGTAGTTGGAATAATTGTTATTTTTCTTGGTATTATTTGTATGAGAAACATGGATTGTTAAAAGCAAACCAGGAATTTGATGATTTCTAAAAAGATTTTGAATTTTATTACAAGACGTGTAACATTAGAAAGAGATTATAGAAATAGTTGCTTCTTCTTTGAGACAACTTCCCACGTGTTGTACATTTTAAAAGGAAGATATATATATTTTTTGAAATATCACTGTATAACTTCTTTGGAAATGTCTAGTTTTCTAAAATTCCCCGCTGTAATGTATAACATTTTGTACTCCCTATACATTTTTAAATGTATCATTTATGAAAGAAATTTTTACTATCTTACAATTCATTATAGGTATATTTCATACTACATTTGTTTGTCATATATCTCGAATAACTCAAGAGATAATTATTACGTACGCACGACACCAGAAATTACGAGATTATTATCTCACTAAAACAACAGTGAAACATTATGTTGACAATTATTGTCACTGACACGTCGAAATGTGCGATTTGCAGTAACAAATGTGTAATATTTCAGCGGTTTGAACAATAAAGGTACAACCATTTAATGTGTTTCCATATTTTACGATCTCTAAAAAGTAGAAACACGCTCGTATTGTGCGACGCATAGTTGTTTTCAAACAGGTAAATCTAATGAACAAGGTGAAATTATGTGTTAACATTTGAGACTTTCCTGGGCTGAACGAACCAAGGTGTTGCCTACTACTATTATTATTAGGAAACTTGTTTCGAACGCGCCTACATTTATTAGCAGCTGATTTGACACATGTAAGTGTAACTGGCCGTGAAATGTCGCATGTGTAACAGTGAAATTAAATGAATGCAATTTAATTACTAGTGGGCATACGTGTGGCACGCAGTGTGAGCAAGATGCAGATGTTCAAACCTAGAGTGTGCATGAGACAGAATATAAAGTAAAACGGATGTGTAAAAACATATTGCTTTTTGTGACTTTTGTATTACCTACAATCCCTTCCAAAATTAATTTGGATAAGGATGTGGACATATTAAATCTATAAGGATGAAATTAAATGTTTTTTTTATCCAGCTTTAAATTAAATACAGCTTGTTCATATACTGCAAACTTTATTATAGCCACCGGAAGAAAGGATGAACTTGTTTTTGAACCAGTTTATTTTGAGAGAAAAAAATAGCTGCTTATTTTGTTTAAAAATGTGGAATGTGAATGGCGCAAATGTTGCCGCATTGTTATGTTAAATGTTGGTTCTCCTTGATGGTCAGGTTATTAATAGTATCAGTCTCTTCGCTTGATGATTTCGAGTACCTGTGCGCAAGCGCATCACTCTCTCTGTGTGCAATGCACAAGTAAACAGCAAAACGTCGACTCATCGGACGGTTTTTTCGACATGACCTTAATAGATGCGTGAAATCACTACAAAACCCATCGTGTTTTTGCCATCTGTACTCAACTTAATGTTCTAGCTAATTATTGTTAAGGTTGTATCGGTATTCTCTCGTATCTTTGTTGCTTGTTCACAAGTATTTTTGTTGCAATAGGAAACGTTAAAGACTCCCCCTGCAAATTGTTGAGGCTAACACGAAAATTAGTTTGTTATATTTATTGCTTCCTTCGTTTGGAAATCTCTTCACAGTGTTATCCTTGGCAAAAAGAAGAATGCAAGGGTCATTGCACTGATGCTATTGAATGAAACTAAGGTATCAATTATCAAGTTCCTGCAATTGCAGGATTGAAGTGTACCTAAGAGATAGAAGGCCTGATGTCCATTTCAATGATTCTTGAGGTGAGCTCAGAAACTAGTAATTCTGCGTTCATCCTAAGTTGATTGATCAGTCATTTTGAATACTTCAATATTGTTGACTTCATCAAATTTCAATTGATAGTGCTTGATTACATGATTTCAAAAGTGTGCAGAGAATGGACATCGGGCCTTCTACCTCTGTGCAGTCGAAACATTCATGACTCCGAAAAACTGGGCGTTTTCACTCTTTTCTTTCGTATAATGATTTGTAGAGTCGTAATATTGTGATGATTAAACAATTATTAGTGCAACGAATAACTGTCGAGTTTCACTAACTCTTGATAACACTTACATTTAGATTTGAAGCGTTCCGAATTGCGGAAGAAATGCGAGCAGTTCAACTTGACGTTCTTGAAGCAAAACGAAAAATGTCACGACTGTGACGATTTCGGAATGCAAATTTGTTATTTGGTTGAGTTTGTCCCTTTTACTTTTTTCCAACTTAATAGAGCAAGCAAACTAGAATGCATTTCCTTTGCAAATGTGGTATTATTGTACATTCGATGATTACTGGTCATAAAACTGAGTGCATGGGCGATGTTGATTGCGAAGGCTCGAGTGCCAGCGGCCGGTGCAAGTACGTGTTCACTCTCCATCATTGTGTCTTACGCACAATCCCGGCCTCGCCACCCGAGGAAACAATAGTTTTCTTGAAGGTTTCCAGCTTTTTTTAGTGGGCTATTAGTGTAAGCATTATGGCATATCCGTAAAGATGACCTCTGGGTACTCACGATTGCTGATTTATTAGACAGGTCACGGAAATGTTGACCAAAAAATACTTAGCGATGGCTCAAAAAAAGAGTTGAGTTGAGGAAGACTCGTGTCACATTGAAAGTGAATTAGCTTGGAAGAAAGGAAGTGGCTGCGAATAGCCTTGGGTTTTCGGTATTATGCGTTGCTCATTGATTCGGATTTACTTTCATTATCTCGTCTGCCATATGTGGCGGGGTAATGTAGGTTAGGACGTGGTGTTACGCGAGTCGCGACTCGGTGAACGAACTGGACTGGTGTTTGTCTCTCGGCACGCACGTGATGGCGATGTTAATGCGAGAAGAAACGTACACGCGTCCATTCAGCACCACTCGGTGCTTTGCGCAATGCACATGTGATGTGTTGATCCGAACAATGGCGTTGACGTGAAGGAATAAGCTAATCTAGTTCATTGAGCGAGTTGACTTTTAAAATTAATAATTTACTTTGTAAATCTATGTACACTGGTCAATGTACCATGTAACGGGCAGAAGAATTGACGGTAAACTGCTGGGTATGGAGCTCTAATTACCGTCAATATTTGTTGAATGAAGAAATAGTTATTAATTAAGGTGGTTGGATGGTTCTTATAATCAAACCCTCCAACCCCACATGCTCGAAATCTTCGTATACCTCTGTGTTTTCTTCTGGATATTGGATAATCTGGTTTTGAGAGCGGACTTCAAATTTTACAAGCAATTTATGTTACCGCGGGTGTATCTAATAATGCTATAGAGACATACCAATTTCTATATTACTTTAAGCAAATAGATTTTTAAAAGTATATATTTCTATGAAACACTGGACAATAGATGTATTTACAAATTGACAGTTTTAGGTATACCAATTTATCGATATTTTAATACTTTTTCTCTGGTTAGTATACAACTGGGCTGTACAAAACCAATGCAATTTACAACTTGCAACCTGTTCTGATTACCGAACTGCATTTTGAACACTTTATAATTCGCAGTGGGCAAGTGAAATTGTAGCTGTATTCGTCGTGCGCTTGACCAATGATAATGAGGTGGTCGAGTAGTCAATGGCAGCAACAGGTCTGGGCAATGGTCCAGGAAGACTGGGAGGCTGTATCCGCCCAGCACGGCATTACATCACCACATCACACGTGATCACCGCACCAGACTAATGGAGGTTTTATGGTCGACACTCTAATTAAGATTCGGAGTGGCGAATTCGATGAAACGTTGATCCGAGTTTTAGCCGATCGGAGCGATAATCTCAACGTGATTAAGATGAGCATCGGTTAGCACGCTACTTCGTGGTTTACTTTTACATACGCACAAGATTTATATCTCTGGCAGCGATGATGTTCGTTTTGATGCTTTTACAAAGATGAAAAGTTTATCGGTTTGATTATTGCAAATATGTTAAATTTATGGGTGCTTTCACTTTCGTAAATTGTTTTAATGATCTTGAATTGTTGCTTATATTTTTAGTAGTTGTGTGGAATTTCAACGTGATTTAGTCATATTTGTAAACTTTAACGTTCAATAAAACAAGACAATTCTTTGAATATTTCTTCAATGCAAGGAATTTGAAATGTTTTTCTCATAATGCTTGATTTTTACAGCTTGATTATGGGTCCTCGCGAGGTAAAAATAGTACACTCAATTCAATTGCCAAAAATGGTACACCATCGTACAAAAATTACCATATAATTCCTGCAAAAAAAATCCTTTGAAATAATTTACAACAAATTTGTATAAGGAGTTTTTCTGGCGACTTTAAAATAATATCATAATTCCCATGATGCTGTATCATTTTTGTCCGACGGATTGGTATAACATTTGAACCTCATGAGCCCCTATTCTTGGTCCGTGTCTTCGGGAGTTGTATTATCTCTAGCTAGGTGCTGTGCGATGTTGAACAAACCTGCCCCGCTCTCAGTTTAGTCGCTTTTGTCTTGGCAAGAGGACTGAGCAGTTGTTAGCTCCTCGCCACCAGATAAGACTCTCTTGAATAGGCAATACGAGCTGCAAGGAACGTGTTTTTTACCGACATTGATTGGACGGATCTGGAGCAATGCCTTGTGCGGCGAGACAATCTCGACGAGGGAAGAAAAAGTGATAAAAGCTAAATGGGATATTATACGGAAGTCACGTTTGTAAGCACATATACACATAAAGGAAATTAGGAAATTAAGAACTGTTTAAAAGTAATCAGTTTGAGATCTAATTGGATGCTGTTTGTTATTTATCTCCCATCTAAATGTTTATTTTCAGCTTAGCGCGAGTTCCGTTCCTATTCCAGCGTTCATCTCTCTTGCGGCAGCGGTGAGAAGTAATCTTATCTAATACGTCGCTACTCCGCCAATTATCAATAATAATTTCCTATTGTCTTTGTGTTTTAATTACGAATTCATACTCTACTTTGTCGAGTTCTCACATAAGCGATCTGGATTGCGACTCGTTGCGAAAAGTGATCGCCGATGAGGTAATAATATCTCAACGACTTCCGCAACAGATCGCTACCGGTTTGTCGTCAATATGACGATCAACACAGTTTATTATTTAATATTGTTTCTCTAACAAAGTTTGGAGGATAACTTGTGTTCTTGCTTCACATCGGTCTTCGCCAGACGAACTTGGTGTCCTTGCTTCGTATCTTGTCGATGCAGTCGAGCCGCTGCCAAATGTCAGGAGTGACAATGGGACAGAGCCTTGATCGGTTTTGCCAAAACACAGACTACAAGTTCTAGTTTAGTAGGGCAACTGGGACTTAGCATATTATCAGACTCGATGCGAACATAGTACGTAATTGTCTCAGTCCAACACACACGGCTGCGTGTATTGTTGTCGGATGTCATGGAACTTATTGAACCGTGATTTATGAAAGTCATATTGTCATGTCGGGCATATCGAGGTGACTTATCACTTCAATCGATCAATCTTTCTCCCCGGTTTCTTGTCAATTTCTAGAATAACAAGTGGACATCGATGTTACAATTTGTTTTACATCGAATTGACTTCCATTTTCGTCTTGCAAGAAATGTTGCAGAGTTTTATAATATAATATGATAAACTAGAGAAATCAACTCTTTTTTTATGGGGGTTTTATGTTGCGATTTCTTCGTCAATTCCAGTTCCATTCAGATGAAATGCCACTTGGTAGGTATACTTGTTAATTAAGATAGATAATAATTTTGCGAAGTGATCTGTCTCATTCTCCGTTCTCTTATTATAAAGAGATTTGATTGCTATTAACAAGATAAGGGTCCAGGTCCGGAAGATTTTTTTTTAATTTTTTTTTAAGACATTTTAGAAGTTAGTATTTTATTTTTCTGCGTTGTAAATATATTGCCGATTTTGTGCTATTGATTCAACAGATTTATATTTCCTCGCCTTGCCCACCCATGAAATTGGGTTAAAATGATATGCAGTCGAATGTGGTTATTCTGTGTGTTGATGGAGGAACGCTATATTTTTTCTCGTAGTCGTGAAACATTTTCTCAAAATCTGTGAAATCTTACCTGCTCCTGAGTCCCGGCGACCTCCCCGGCGTCGGCAAACTCGACGTGACACTCTTATTGACACTGACCACATTCCCGTTCCTCGTGACATTGTACTGTCCCGTCGCCGCACTCGTGCTACTTGTCCGCGTGTACCGCGTGCCGGCGGCGGAGAGCGCCGCGACGCCGTACACGAGCACCACCAGGAGGCAGACGCCCCTCATCGTCGCTCAGCGAGCCACAGCTTCACACGCACACAAGAACACTTGGAAGTCATACACACAAAACAAACTAATATTATAAAGACGGTTATTTTTTGTCTAAAACACTTGAAAAGTCCGATGTCTTGGGTATCAAATTGTATAAAAGTCTCAATAAACTCCTGATTTATTTTCCTTGTACGATGTTGTGATTGCTCCGATTGGCGGCTGGTATGAATGAACGACCCAGACGGCGGAACTTGTCGACGACTACGAGTGCAGGTTGTAGGCTTAGTGGGCTTACCGCGAGACGTCTGTTAGCGTTTCTGTCTCGGAACTTTCACTCTCGTGGCTCGACTTTGGCGAGTCGCTCTTGCGCGCTGATGGAGGGGGAGGCGGAGGAGAGTTTTTCATTAATCTCTTGTGTTGTCGACGACGGCGACGAGGGTGGAGAAGCAGGTCCGCGGCGATCTCCGGAGCCCGGCTTCGATACGGTGAACTCTTTAGGACCAAAGCGCGCATTCGTATTTTATGCACATTCAGGCGTTGCTGTACATTACAGACGTCGATATATTCAGGCGTCGTTGCACATCCGACGCTTATTCCTTTATCCGCATTTTTCACCACCGTCGATATCTGTAGGCGTCTTAGCGTATTACTGAAGCCGATATCTGCAGGCGTCGCTGCACATTTAAGACGTCGATATCTTTAGGCGTCGTTTCGTATTAATGAAGCCGATATCTGCAGGCGTCACCGCACATTACCGACGTCCATATCTTTAGGCGTCGCTGCCCATTACCGACGTACATATATTTAGGCGTCGTCGCACATTCCGACGTCGATTTTTTCAGGCGTCGTCACACAATACCGACGTCCATATCTAAAGGGGCCGTCTCACATTACCGACGTCGATATCCTTAGGCGTCGTCGCACATTACCGACGTCGATATCTTCAGGCGTCGTCGCGAATTACCGACGTTGATATCTTCAGGCGTATCGTCGCACATTACCGACGTCATATCTTCAGGCGTCGTCGATATCTGCAGGCGTCGCTGCTTATTACAGACTTTGATATCTTTAGGCGTACGCACATTAACGACGTCGATATCTGTAGGCGTCGTCGCTCATAACCGACGTCGATATCTGCAGGCGTCGCTGCCCATAACCGACGTCCATATCTTTAGGCGTCGTCACACATTACCGACGTCGATATCTTCAGGCGTCGTCGCACATTACTGACGTCGATATCTTGAGGCGTCGTCGCACATTACCGACATCGATATATGCAGGCGTCGCTGCACATTAATGACGTCGATATCTGTAGGCGTCGTCGCTCATAACCGACGTCGATATCTTCAGGCGTCGTCGCACATTACCGTCGTCGACATCTTTAAGCGTCGTCGCACATTACCGACGTCAATATCTTTAGGCGTCGTCGCATATTACCGACATCGATATCTGCAGACGTCGCTGCACATTACCAACATCAATATCTTTAGGCGTCGTCGCACATTTCCGACGTCATATCGTCAGGCGTCGTCGATATCTTCAGGCGTCGACGCACATTACCGACGTCGATATCTTTAGGCGTCGTCGCATATTACCGACATCGATATCTGCAGGCGTCGCTGCCCATTACAGACTTTGATATCTTCAGGCGTCGCTGCACATTACCAACGTCTAAATCATCAGGCGTCGTCGCACATTAACGAAGACGATATCTGTAGGCGTCGTCGCCCATTACAGACTTTGATATCTTTATGCGTCGTCACACATTACCGACGTCGATATCTCAGGCGTCGTCACACATTACCGACGTCGATATCTTCAGGCGTCGTCGCCAATGTCTCACCGATGGCGCATCTCTTGAGGCTGCTTGTCGCTCTCCTCGCCGACAAAGACGCGAGTATTTCCGATCAGCACACGTCAAGTCGAACCTCGGGGGAAATTAGGCGTCGTCGCCAATGTCTCACCGATGGCGCATCTCTTGAGGCTGCTTGTCGCTCTCCTCGCCGACAAAGACGCGAGTATTTCCGATCAGCACACGTCAAGTCGAACCTCTGGGGAAATTAGGCGTCGTCGCCAATGTCTCACCGATGGCGCATCTCTTGAGGCTGCTTGTCGCTCTCCTCGCCGACAAAGACGCGAGTATTTCCGATCAGCACACGTCAAGTCGAACCTCTGTGGAAATTAGGCGTCGTCGCCAATGTCTCACCGATGGCGCATCTCTTGAGGCTGCTTGTCGCTCTCCTCGCCGACAAAGACGCGAGTATTTCCGATCAGCACACGTCAAGTCGAACCTCTGGGGAAATTAGGCGTCGTCGCCAATGTCTCACCGATGGCGCATCTCTTGAGGCTGCTTGTCGCTCTCCTCGCCGACAAAGACGCGAGTATTTCCGATCAGCACACGTCAAGTCGAACCTCTGGGGAAATTAGGCGTCGTCGCCAATGTCTCACCGATGGCGCATCTCTTGAGGCTGCTTGTCGCTCTCCTCGCCGACAAAGACGCGAGTATTTCCGATCAGCACACGTCAAGTCGAACCTCGGGGGAAATTAGGCGTCGTCGCCAATGTCTCACCGATGGCGCATCTCTTGAGGCTGCTTGTCGCTCTCCTCGCCGACAAAGACGCGAGTATTTCCGATCAGCACACGTCAAGTCGAACCTCGGGGGAAATTAGGCGTCGTCGCCAATGTCTCAACGATGGCGCATCTCTTGAGGCTGCTTGTCGCTCTCCTCGCCGACAAAGACGCGAGTATTTCCGATCAGCACACGTCAAGTCGAACCTCTGGGGAAATTAGGCGTCGTCGCCAATGTCTCACCGATGGCGCATCTCTTGAGGCTGCTTGTCGCTCTCCTCGCCGACAAAGACGCGAGTATTTCCGATCAGCACACGTCAAGTCGAACCTCGGGGGAAATTAGGCGTCGTCGCCAATGTCTCACCGATGGCGCATCTCTTGAGGCTGCTTGTCGCTCTCCTCGCCGACAAAGACGCGAGTATTTCCGATCAGCACACGTCAAGTCGAACCTCTGGGGAAATTAGGCGTCGTCGCCAATGTCACACCGATGGCGCATCTCTTGAGGCTGCTTGTCGCTCTCCTCGCCGACAAAGACGCGAGTATTTCCGATCAGCACACGTCAAGTCGAACCTCGGGGACAATTAGGCGTCGTCGCCAATGTCTCACCGATGGCGCATCTCTTGAGGCTGCTTGACGCTCTCCTCGCCGACAAAGACGCGAGTATTTCCGATCAGCACACGTCAAGTCGAACCTCTGGGGAAATTAGGCGTCGTCGCCAATGTCTCACCGATGGCGCATCTCTTGAGGCTGCTTGTCGCTCTCCTCGCCGACAAAGACGCGAGTATTTCCGATCAGCACACGTCAAGTCGAACCTCTGGGGAAATTAGGCGTCGTCGCCAATGTCTCACCGATGGCGCATCTCTTGAGGCTGCTTGTCGCTCTCCTCGCCGACAAAGACGCGAGTATTTCCGATCAGCACACGTCAAGTCGAACCTCTGGGGAAATTAGGCGTCGTCGCCAATGTCTCACCGATGGCGCATCTCTTGAGGCTGCTTGTCGCTCTCCTCGCCGACAAAGACGCGAGTATTTCCGATCAGCACACGTCAAGTCGAACCTCGGGGACAATTAGGCGTCGTCGCCAATGTCTCACCGATGGCGCATCTCTTGAGGCTGCTTGTCGCTCTCCTCGCCGACAAAGACGCGAGTATTTCCGATCAGCACACGTCAAGTCGAACCTCTGGGGAAATTAGGCGTCGTCGCCAATGTCTCACCGATGGCGCATCTCTTGAGGCTGCTTGTCGCTCTCCTCGCCGACAAAGACGCGAGTATTTCCGATCAGCACACGTCAAGTCGAACCTCGGGGGAAATTAGGCGTCGTCGCCAATGTCTCACCGATGGCGCATCTCTTGAGGCTGCTTGTCGCTCTCCTCGCCGACAAAGACGCGAGTATTTCCGATCAGCACACGTCAAGTCGAACCTCTGGGGAAATTAGGCGTCGTCGCCAATGTCTCACCGATGGCGCATCTCTTGAGGCTGCTTGTCGCTCTCCTCGCCGACAAAGACGCGAGTATTTCCGATCAGCACACGTCAAGTCGAACCTCTGGGGAAATTAGGCGTCGTCGCCAATGTCTCACCGATGGCGCATCTCTTGAGGCTGCTTGTCGCTCTCCTCGCCGACAAAGACGCGAGTATTTCCGATCAGCACACGTCAAGTCGAACCTCTGGGGAAATTAGGCGTCGTCGCACATGTCTCACCGATGGCGCATCTCTTGAGGCTGCTTGTCGCTCTCCTCGCCGACAAAGACGCGAGTATTTCCGATCAGCACACGTCAAGTCGAACCTCTGGGGAAATTAGGCGTCGTCGCACATGTCTCACCGATGGCGCATCTCTTGAGGCTGCTTGTCGCTCTCCTCGCCGACAAAGACGCGAGTACTTCCGATCAGCACACGTCAAGTCGAACCTCGGGGGAAATTAGGCGTCGTCGCCAATGTCTCACCGATGGCGCATCTCTTGAGGCTCCTTGACGCTGTCCTCGCCGACAAAGACGCGAGTATTTCCGATCAGCTCACGTCAAGTCGAACCTCTGGGGAAATCAGGCGTCAGAGCATGCGAAAGAAAGTGAAATAATTGTATAATAAATTATGCGTGTACTATAGATAATATTAATTTATTATAATACTACCACATATTTTCTCATTTTCGAACGAACTGTGAGATTTGATTCGCGCATAAATTCTCTTGTCATTAGTAATAATAAAATGCAATATGCAGCTAATGAATTTATTGTTGTAAAAATAATTATTAGATATTTTATCTGAGAAAACGTTTGTACGCAAATTTCATTAAAATTAATAACACGTATCAGAGTCGCCAATAGACCACTCGCTCTGGTTTTTGTTTTCTCGTAATTATATGCGCTCAGTTATTTGTGCATAACGCACGTTTATGAAATCTTTCTTTTATAGCTAAAGACCATTTAAAATTAGATGAGGGGATTCGTATACACAGTTAAAAGTGAAATGCATTTTTGAATATAATTAGAGTATTGAAACTTGCACCGCATCTTGTGGGTCGTACTTCTCGGACGGAGTTGCACCTGAAAGTGGCAGTGCAAGTGGTCGACTATCGCCATCTCGGACGGAGTTGCACCTGAAAGTGGCAGTGCAAGTGGTCGACTATCGCCATCTCGGACGGAGTTGCACCTGAAAGTGGCAGTGCAAGTGGTCGACTATCGCCATCTCGGACGGAGTTGCACCTGAAAGTGGCAGTGCAAGTGGTCGACTATCGCCATCTCGGACGGAGTTGCACCTGAAAGTGGCAGTGCAAGTGGTCGACTATCGCCATCTCGGACGGAGTTGCACCTGAAAGTGGCAGTGCAAGTGGTCGACTATCGCCATCTCGGACGGAGTTGCACCTGAAAGTGGCAGTGCAAGTGGTCGACTATCGCCATCTCTCTTCTGCCGGCGCATCGCGGTGCATCCCGAGTCAAGGTGATGACTTGCATCTCGCCGGGTCACTGGGTCGAGCCCCGCGCATGCAACTAGACCGCGTGGGATCGAACCTCGCTCATGCGCATGCAACTAGACCGCGTTGGGTTCGCGGACAAACGGCGGAAACGAGGGGGACAGATATTGGATGGCATTTCATTTTTTTCTCATCTTGAACGTAATTATGTAATTATTAATTTTGTACTTTTCATTCGCAGTATTTGCCCCCCGACAATAATCGGTGATGTTGTACCTCATTAATTATATCGTCTAAGAAAATGTACCTAACTCGTTTATAGCGAGTCTTCGTATTGCATGCGATGTGATATGCGAATGCAAGTTGCTGCTCTAAGACCTTTGAAAGAGCCGAAACGAAATGCGTCGAAGGAGCAGTGATAATATCTGTCATTTCTTCAAGATATTGACAAATATTTCCAATCACGCATAAAATGTAAATGTCATACATTTTGAAGATACCGACGGATTAGTCTGAAAATTTACAAAAACATCAAATATGTTGGTCCCGATGATCACACAAAATTTTTAGTTTTCTGGCAAACGGTTATTTTTATTTATAAATGTCAGTACCTCGTAGAAGGCCCCGTCTCCATTTTCTCGATTTTGCGTTACACACTTTTGGAATGATATAATCAAGCTCTATCAATTACCTTTGGACCATGATCAACAAATACAGTTATTTTGAAGTATTCTCTTATAAAATGACTCTTGTCAACATTAAAGATTTGATTGGATGAACACAGATGACGTACAGGTGTTTGCGCTCACCTGAAGAATCATTGAAATGGACATCGGGCCTTCTGCCTCTGAGGTACCACGTATGGGGGTTTTAACGTGACGTGAGGCTATAAATAGGACCGGATTCTGCACCCGAAGTACAATTGCGAGGGTAATTGCAAGTTGATGAAGTTTTAATGTTACTCAGTGATAGCAGCAAAAACAGCAAGGAAAGCAATCAATCAATGCTCCAAGATCAATACTCTTTCTCTTCGAGATTATTTGCAATAGATGTCAATAACTCAATAACTTCATATTAACGTCACTTCGAATAACTGTATATTGCCAAGTGATTTACTTATTATTTCAATTGTGCTTATGAGCTGTTTATAGTTTAAGTAGACAAAATCAACATAATAAGTCGACTTAAACGAATCTCCCCCCCCCCCCCCCCCCATACGGTTAAAATATCATTTGACTTTGGATCTTTTACCATTTATTTTTTATTGCAACTAAACATTTTAGGAAATAATATTACCTCAATATCATCATAATTTTTGTACCATTCAATGAATACGACAAATTTTGAAAAGTAAGTAGTGCGCTAATTTTTTAGTGAACATTAGCAATATAAACACCATATTAAAAATACAATATTTGAACCCAAACTCGTGGTCGTGGAAAATCAGAAATTTCTCGATTTTTTACATTTTTCATGAGATCATAATTTGAATGGTTTAAAAGTTATAGCGATATTTAGAAAATATTATCTTCAATATTTATACCTATTAGGCCGGGTAGGACCAACTTTGGATTAGCTAACTATCGATAGTTAGTGAGCAGTTAACCAATGAATCCAGTTGGCGCGAATTCCACAACCAATAGGATTCACTAACTTTTACAAACTATCAATAGTTAACTCAATCCAATTTTGGTCCTACCCGGCCTTAGTACAGACGACTCTTATTTAATAATTTCTTCGATTTTTCCCCATTATTGTTGTATTTTTCTGCGAAGTGCAACGCACACTTTGTGGTGGAGATCAATCGCCTTGTCCTCGAGTCGGCACGTTGCGTGAAAGATGTGTGTTTTTATCTTATCTCCAGTTCACATGTCAATTAGACACGATGCAATTGTCCGCCGTGAGCTGCACATTGTTCTACTCTTATGCAATTGCATTACCTACATCACTGAGATCACAATGATCATTCATAATCATTTCACCCTACTTCCGACAGCTGCTCTGCTGGACGGAAGTTGAAGTTTTAGGTATACTTACTATACAACCGATCATGGATCCAGGAAAGTTTCAGGTTTCAGTAACCGGTCAAAGTGAGGGATTGGGAATCACTGCTAAATAATGGGACTCATAAGCTCGAAAAAATTTACACACGTTTTGCTATGATTCTTTTTTTAAAGAAGAGAATAAAATTAATTACACTACATATTATTACAATTGTTGTAATTACCTAATTAGAGTGTTTTGCCCATTAATTAAATGTATTATTGCTATATTGTAATATAATTATAATTAATTGTACTGTGATAAATAAAATTATAATTAATGTAATCAAATATTTTAATAAAAAACTGAATTAATTTTAATAGACGACCCTATATATTTTAATTATATATTGATAATTTTTATGATAAGATTTTCGTAAGGGATGTCGTTTCCAATTGTACCTACATCTTTATATTTTTGTTTCCTCCAATTTTCACTACGGAGACGTTGCGAATAGTTTTTGACTCTGAATAGCCAATAGCAGTGCTGTTTTCAGACATTTTCATAAAAGGGGGGCAAAACAAATTTTAGGGTGGGCACAAATAATTATGCAAAACGTTTAGCAGGTCACAAAATACACATAAAAGCTATTGGGGGTCTGGGTTTCACCCACTTGGGGGGGTGGGGGGGGGGGGGGGGCTGATACGGGTGCGGGACGCCCCGGGGATAGTTTGAATTTCTAGATTGGATTTACAGGATGCTCAAGTTTCTCTGCAGAATTCTTTAATTTGTTGAAAAACAAAACATGATAATGAAAAACATCGATATTTTGAGATTTCCCCTAAAATTGCGACAAAAGGGGAAAATATGTATCCATTAAAACACCGTCTTCACTGAATGTTTACCCTGCAATATAATATCTCTAAGTTTTATAGTTAAGCTTCATTTTAAAACTCTCAAGATAGGGGGGGGGGGGGGGGGGGGGCACTGGTAGGTCCGAGGGGGGCTTTGACCCCCTGTCTGTAATTATCACTGGCCAATTGGGTGAGAGTCCAAATGTACGCTAAAACTTTCAAACAGTTTTCCCAATAGAAAGCGAAAAGAAGCAAAATTTCAGAGTTGTAAAATAATAGCCGGATAGAAATAGTAACTTCCTTTGCTCTGTTTTAGCAAGGTGTCACGCACGCCTCTTTACATTTACACCACTACAATTAGACAACAATGTGGCAATTAGCAATGACAACGTCATGGTATATAATATTTTGTATCGCTTACATCTCAATATATTCATTACATATCATTCAAAAGAGAGTTTTCTCTCTTTTAAAGTAAAGTGAATTCATATGACAGGTTGCAACGGTCATTATATGTAGTTTATGCAATCTCGAGGCGTCATTTATCACCGTTTCTTTACGAACTCTACTAATATCGACACACGTTCACGGAAATCTGTTCGGAATCTCCACACTCAGCTGCGAGAGGACGTGTTTTTTTCTTCTTCTGTCTCTCTCGTGATTGTTTTTCTCGATGTCACGACTGCGGAGAAAGATCCTCCGACTCCAGTTGGTCGTGAAAGTCTCCCCGTTGCGGGTACTCTGTCGTTGTCAACTGCAGTCGGAGAGAAAAAGTAGAAACTTATTAATACCTAGCAGCTTCGGAATAATAAGCCATTATATGCAGCTCGTGTTGAGGATTTTTTTTTTCCAATCTTCGCTTATTGTTTTTTGATACCGCAGAGATCAAAGGTCTAGCTTGCTTGAATATTTCCGTGTGTATTTAAATGTATACCTACAATCATCACCAAAGCTACTATTTTACTTGTACTTTTGTCCTTGTAAAATCTGTTATATCATAAGCCAGATAACGAGTATCTATTATAATGATCAGATTGTATTACGTGTTTTTCAACTAGGAAAAACATAAATTATATTTTTACTTTTGAATTTGTAAAAAGCACCAATCTTGAAGTTAAGGTGTCCATTGAGCCATAAATAATGCTGCCATTGAAAATCGACACTAAATATCAGTATACCAATTGTATACAAAGTACGATTCACGATTCTAGAGATTGCAACTGTAGAAAAACAATTATTATGGATCACTGTCTCGTTACCACTTGAGTATTGTGGTTACAGCAATTACCACAATCCACTAAGTGGTAATCGATCAATATATCACTTTCAACTGTGTATTATAACGTCAATTCATGAAATAAGCCACCGCAAATGTCCACACAAAACCGCGTCTTGCGATTGGCGATGGAAACGTCGACGACAAGTGCAGCACGGGAATCGTGTAACTTTTGTCAACGGTCGATCGACAACTCTTGTGGGAGAATACATTGACAGGTCAATGCTAATCTCGCATAAGAGTTGTCGATCGATTGTCGAGCAAAGTTATGCGATCGCAGTGCAGAGGTCCCGCTGGACTGGATGGACTGAGTTGATGATAGCGTTGACACTTGTTTCCGCCTGTTGGCAGCGTCACGACCGCGATGAGGAGGTGGTGATGAACACTTCCATGCCATCACGCGACAAATTGATTTTTCAACCGCAGAAGACGATTAGAACATTCTTCGTGTTCACTTCCCTCATAGGGAATAATTTCGCGGAAGAGTAGTTGATTTTTTTACATTTTTACAAATATCTTTACTAAACTACAATATCTAATTCGCTCTGCATCGCAAATTTTTCTCATAAGTATTCAATGGTTGAATAAATTCAAGTGAACGGTTGAATTTCTTTTAAAGCGGATCTATATTGCCTAATTCGCGTTATTGATTTAAACATAGAAATTACAGTAAAACGGAATCCGCACGACTTACATACAAAAAGATCATGTTTGGCTCTGCAAAGAGAAAAAAACGTCGATCTTTTATTTTGTTGCTTTTAGTTTCGCTTTCAAATGTGCTTATTGGGATTATCGACTTTCCTCGATCAATACGATCTTTTCACATTCTTCGTCCATTTCTAACTGCATAAAGTGTTCACTGCGGATGATCTTTGCCATTTGTGGACCTGAACGGCGATTCTGGAGCGTGACCTTGAAACCGCGGACGCCGATTTGCATCGCAGCATGGCGAATGAATGATCATTTGCTGCTGGCAGCAAACAGGGGTTGTATAAATCAACATGCACTTTCTCTATCAGCAATACGAATTGATGAAAAAAAGTTGTTCCTAGTGCATAAAAGTGCATATAGTTTGTCGGCTGTTTGACATTATGGCATCTGTGTTCTCTGGTACGTGCTCCATGCATGAGATCTAGAACGAAGTGGCATGGGAAAACGACTATAAAGTCACTACTTGATCATTTCTGTAAAAATGCATATACATCGAGGTATAATATTAATGACCGAGAGTATATCGTGACACTTTTGACATTATGGTGAAGGATTTTGCCTCCGGATGTTACATTCAGTTTTTGTATTCAAATGCCGACGATTTTATTTATATTACTTGTTTGAATATTGTAAATATGTAAAGTGTAATAAATGTGTGTTTTGATTTGCCTACAGCCTGGTGGCGCTCTGTCGCAAGATCAACTCCTTGTTCAGAAAACGTGAGGACTAAAAGAGTTCAAATATATCATTCTGATTAAATCTATAATTATAGGATCAATTAAGTAAGAACGCATACACACTGTTATTATTTTAGGAATAACTTTGCTGTTGTGCAAAAATGCAAAAATAATGATCACAATCCGACACTTTGATTGGCTGACAATCTATAATAACAATCAAATGGATCACTTTTTATGAATAAATGAATTTTGTAAGTAATCTATCATTTGGTTCGCCTATATTGATCAATACGTCCTTTTCGCGCAATTTTTTTTATTGTTATTTTAAAAATAATGGCAGTTGCGTATTTTTCATCTCTCATGAGTCATGAGTCATGACTTGACATCAATAATCTATCTGCTCGACATCAGCATCTGTCTGCTCGACATCAGCATCTGTCTGCTCGACATCGTGGATCAATGATCGATCTATCTGCTCGACATCAATAATCTATCTGCTCGACATCGTGGATCAATGATCGATCTATCTGCTCGACATCAATATATCTGCTCGACATCGTGGATCAATGATCGATCTATCTGCTCGACATCAGCATCTGTCTGCTCGACATCGTTGATCAATGATCGATCTATCTGCTCGACATCAATATATCTGCTCGACATCGTGGATCAATGATCGATCTATCTGCTCGACATCAGCATCTGTCTGCTCGACATCGTGGATCAATGATCGATCTATCTGCTCGACATCGTGGATCAATGATCGATCTATCTGCTCGACATCGTGGATCGACCTATCTGCTCGACATCAGCATCTGTCTGCTCGACATCGTGGATCAATGATCGATCTATCTGCTCGACATCAATATATCTGCTCGACATCGTGGATCAATGATCGATCTATCTGCTCGACATCAGCATCTGTCTGCTCGACATCGTGGATCAATGATCGATCTATCTGCTCGACATCGTGGATCAATGATCGATCTATCTGCTCGACATCAGCATCTGTCTGCTCGACATCGTGGATCAATGATCGATCTATCTGCTCGACATCGTGGATCGACCTATCTGCTCGACATCAGCATCTGTCTGCTCGACATCGTGGATCAATGATCGATCTATCTGCTCGACATCGTGGATCGACCTATCTGCTCGACATCAGCATCTGTCTGCTCGACATCGTGGATCAATGATCGATCTATCTGCTCGATGTATTATCATATGATTTGAGCGCGAAGGATGTAATTGTGTTCTAATGCTCGGTGAACCCATCATTAACACACACCCAAGATCTGCATCTCGCTCAGAGACAATCATGAGGCGTCGAACTCGAAACCTGAACTCGACTTCATCTGTGCATCGAGAATGAAATTCACTTCATGCAGTGAAATTGACCAGGCGCCTTTCATTCGACTCGGTTGGGGTAGAAAAATGAATGCAATGTGTATAAATAATGTCTTATCTGTTATATTGTGTAGAAACGTAAAGCATAGGTTTTCACTTCCGTTGTCTGATTGGCTATTTGATTGATTGATTTGCGTCTATGCATTTTATATAATGTACCTATCGTATATTTTTATTGTATTGAATACTTATTTATTGGATTGGATTGACTGCACACTATTCATTTGGCGGGACTTCATGAAAGCAATCTACAATGTGTCTCTAAAAAGCAAATGAGTATCGTTTCATTTTAAATGTGTTTAACATCTTTAATTTTGATAACATCACAAGACATTTGAATTTACTGTAATGTTATGTAAACTAATAAAATGTAATGAAAATGATTCTGTGCATCGAAGGTAGAAGGCCGGAAGTCTATTTTCTACATTTTGCGTTGCACACTTTTGACATGATGTAAACAAACGTGCGTTTTCCATTTAACATGTAAAAAGACACTTTTTATTACGGATCGTATTGATCGTTATCCTGGGTGTGCTCAGGACGAGCCAGGTGTGTGGGTGCAGGATCTATCGTATTCTGATGTGAAAGTCTGTCACAAGAGCCGAGCCCTGACGTGATGCATGATCCTTCCCCGGACTTCCGAGCTCCCAAATACCCGGCACATGACTCCGGCATGTCCATTCACTCGCATGGACATGGTCAGAACTGTGTGTCATGCTGCACACATCCTTAACTCAATCAGGAATATCCCAATAGATGTCTCGTATAATTACTCATCACTTGCAGGATTCATTCCATATTCAGGTTGTACAAGTTGTTATAATTCAACGTTTCATATGGAGGGAAACCCATGAGTCCACGAGTCACAATTTTACCAATTTGAGTTTCCACTAAACGCTGCTAATATAGAACTAAATAGATATTTTTAAAAATGCCTACGTTTAAATAGCGCGCGTCTCTTCACGTTTTCATTACAAAATGTATTAATGTTCAACGTCGACCCAAAACTTCATGTGGACTTATGGATTCCTTCACTGGACGCTGGCGAGACAGATGATTTGATTGGGGTTTATTAATATGTAGAGGCGTTTGAAGAAGCGTTTAAAAATGTCTGTGATCACCGTGCCTCTTTACCAGATGGTATAAAGTGTTACTTTTGAACTTGATTTTTCTTTTCAATTGAATTCTGAGTACTAACACAATGGAGTTGTCTATTACTGACAATGGCTGGACTAGAAAATTTTAGTTTATATTGGTGTATCGTTTTGTTTCTGGGTAAACCTTTCCCTATCCATTTACTAAATCAATTAACATAATATATTCACACAATGAAGTCAAATCGACAATCCAAATCCTCTGAGTTGCAGAATCTTCATTGTCTTGTGGAACTCGTTTTATTCGCGGTTGTAACAAGTTGGCCTATCTAGGTTAGAAAATTAACTTTAAAAATAATAATGTTTGCTTGAAGTAGGTTTAAAGAATGAACAAGCTTGTAGCATGGCATTCTTAGAGTCAAGGTTAACTGAACACAAAGTAATTAATTAGAATCATTATGTAAACTTACAATCTTTAAAATTCAACAGCAATCAAAATATAGACAAAAATATAACAAGCAATCAAATAAGTTTAACAATGTGCAATTATATCAAGAAAGTGAGTGAATCCATATAAAAAGTATGTGACCTTACCTAAATTGTGATGTCACCACGTAATAACAAGTGAACCAGTCATTGTGATAACGCTACAAAACCAGTCAGCCAGACTAGTTTTCAGTGATTCCTAGAAAAGCATGGGCCTACGTGCAGAAAGAAAGTCGTTGCGCGGGCTTTAGAAATGACAGAATGTCTAAAATTAGCTACCACGTGTACGAAACCAACCAATCAGATTCTTTGGAGGGAAAACGATGTCAGAGGGTATAAAACGTCAGGCTACCAGCCAAACATCATCAGTCGGAGTTTTCTCAGAGCAGTGAGACCTGCCTCGCGAACCGTGAAGCCTTGTGCACGCAACATAGTATAATTTCAGCGAGACAGTGCCGATGTGATCGAAGGTAAACATTAAAATAACATTTTTGTATAAACGTCAACCCAGTAAATTCAAAACTTCAAGCCTAATGCTGAGGCAAATAATATCGCATTAAGACAATTTCAAGTTACAAGTGATCAACTGAACAGTTTCAACATTAAAGTCAGTAAATGTTAAAGTATAAAAGTTAGTGAATTGCAACTCCGGGAGAAACCGACGAGTCTGCAGCCACGAACGTCATCAGCCTGAGCCAACTTGATCCAACTGCTCGAGGAAGTCACTCTTTGTGCACGGACTGCTGGACGTCCTGGTAACCAAGGGGTTATTAGACAACATCATCGCATCGCAGCTGAAGGAGGTGACATATCCAGTCATTTCATTCTGCTGGTGGACTGGAGTTCACGGGACACACTACGCAAGAGTCAACGCCATCCACTTGTTTACGCGGAAGTAAACAAACCAGACGACATCATCACTACTGCCGACGTATCGAACGTAATATTGTTTCATAATTTTTGATTGCTCTTTTCACATCAATGAACATTTATTTTCTCTATAATAAACAAATTATAATATTGCTGATTCTTTGTGTTCTACCCTCTGGGCCAAATCCCGCAGGTTTCAGTGGCGCTCAACGTGTGGGGCTCGAATAACATTCCTGGGAGCAATTGTTTTGAAAGAAATAATTGTTTTCTTGATTGTGAAAGAGTTACTCAGTTGTTCTGAAACTTGTGGACACAGGCATTGCGTAAAATTTTCATGTATTTGGAAATTTTACATAGAATCAACCCGTTAACGTAAAGATAAAGCCAACTGTAGATTTGTGCATGTTAGTTCATTACATCTGTTACGATGGCAGATCGAGATGCAAGTTTATCGTCAACAGTGAATTTCGATTATGTAGAGGGGGCAGAGCTTAGTGAATCAGAGGTCACGAGTATTCAGGTGATAGAGGGGGGCAGAAACATCAACTGTGTAGTTAATTGTCATGGGAACAAGTTTGTTGTTATTGATAGCGTGGGAACCAGATTAGGCATCGACAGAAATGACCTGACCCAGTCGCTGATGATTGTTGACGGAAGTCGTCTGAAGAAGATGTAGGTAAAGATTCAGAAAATTTAAGAATAAGTCGTAAAGAACTTTTACGATGGATGAAAAAGATGAAGAATATTGGAAATCCTGGGTCGAGCTAAATAAGAAGGAATATGAAGAACAAGAAGAAAATAGAAGTGTCAAATTAGAATTCTGCGAGTTTAGTAATCGGGATTTATACCATTTAATGAGAACAGAACGAATTGATGAATTGTCAAGAAGAATCTATATAGAATTTGAAAGAAGAAGAGAAGAAAAATGGACGATGAAAGAATTTGCTGCATTGGATGAGGAAGAGTTGATGAGTATTTGTCACGACAGGACAGAAGAAAATGCGCAGATTAGTAAAAGGGCAAGGGCAGAATTACTTAGGAGATACGACAAAGAAGACGAAAATTGGAGAAGATATAGGGAATACAAATATGAAGCAGAGGAAACGTATTCCAAGCAAAGTTCCGAATATGATGACCACGTGTACGGAGCAGAATATTATGATGATTATGCAGATTCGGAAAGTGAAGATTTGAAGCAATTGTGGCATTGGGAACGCGTAAATCTCATAGAATACGTCCGTGAAGTTTCAAGAAAATGGAAGGATGAACTGGAGAAAGACGCTGCATTCGAAGCAGATGTTTCAACGAGAGAAGAAGAAGAAGAAGTTGTCTGCAATAGGTTGCAATCAGATGTGAATTCTGAGCAGAGCTGTGAGCAGCCTGACAAAGTTGAAGAAAGTTTTTATGAGGTTACAACGCCGCAAGAAGATGTTCAAGATTTTTGTCTGCCCAAGACACAGAAGAAGGAAGAAGAAGAAACGAAGATTCAGAGTCAGGATCGTGTTGAAATCGCTGATATTTCAGTACGAGAGAAAATTGAAGAAGATGCCGAGATTATACTTCCACAAGATAATTTCGAAGAAACCAGTGAACAATTTGAAGTTGAGAAAGTTGAGTTGCAGAACAACGACGTCATCACGAAAGAGCAAGAAGATTTAGACCAGCTGAAGACATGTGAAGTTGTCATTGAAGGTGTTAAAGAAGACGCTGTAAAGAAAGCAGAGAGTCAAGAAAACGAATCGTTCGAAGATGAAGTCATTCCAGAATGTTTGGTACAGGGAGTTGCAGAGGAAACCGTGAACAATTCACGAGATGAAAATGAAGAATTTGAGGTGACTAGACAAGCCTTGGTCAATATTGAGTTTGACGACGATAAAATGGAGACTGTTTGTTGTGAGGAGGATCTGGACTGTAATGTTGTTGTTGAATTGAATTTGGAGGAGGAAGAATTTGTTGATTTCAGACGCAAAGGTCGTACTGAAGATTTGGAGATTATTGAAGATTTGAAGATTATTGAGAATCTTGAAGATATTGAGATTATTGAGATGGTTACTGAAACCATAGTTATTGAAGAAAAAGCAGCAGATCAAGAACAATTAGTTAAATCCGAGTCTAGTTTTGTCCAAGAATTTGAGAAGAGCGAAAATTACAACTTTTGTGCGGAGCTTAGTTCGATTCCAGCCGCAAGTATTACTGAACGAGTGAATGACGAGTTATTAATAACATTGAACGACGAGTTGACCGAAACCAGTTATGACGAGAAAATACAACCCTTCGATTACGTAGCAAACATGGAAATGCTCGAAGAAATTGCATACGAAGAAATGATGAAGATTACATGTCCGTTGATGCAAGAATCTCTACAAATTGAAGATAAAGACTTTCAAGATGAAGAAAGTAACGAAGAAACTGAAACGGAAGTCAAGAAAGAAAATGAAACTTATACATCGACCACTGCAAGGAATAAGCGTGAAGAATTCTTCTGGACACACCTAGTTGAGGTAATTTCAATAGGGCCAACGCAAGATGTTCAAGAAGATGCCAAAGTTACATTCCCATTCGATCGTGGACGGATGATAGAAAAACAATACGTCGAGCAGCTGATTCCTACTGATGACAACAACAATGTTGATGTTATGGTCGAAGTATGATGACCCAGCAAAAGTAGGTCACTAGGCCAATAACGGGATTGTGATAAGAGAGAGGGTTGAGTTGAGCATCGTTTCCGGGAAGTAGGATGAGGTTTGTTTTTGTTTTGGTAGGTGGAGGGGTGAGTTCATTCATTCAGGTTTAGATTAGACAGCTGTAAGGGGAAATAAACTTGCATCTGTTGAAGGAAACTTTTTGTTTGTCAAAAGGAAGAGATTATTCCTGCTAGATAGTCCAGTCTCTATGTGAATCCTTGTTTTATCACCATTTTCTCATTCAAAATTTCAATGTATTTCAAATTTGACTTCAGTCAAAAGGTGAACAACAAGAATTCAGGGGGCTCTGTAACAAGTTGGCCTATCTAGGTTAGAAAATTAACTTTAAAAATAATAATGTTTGCTTGAAGTAGGTTTAAAGAATGAACAAGCTTGTAGCATGGCATTCTTAGAGTCAAGGTTAACTGAACACAAAGTAATTAATTAGAATCATTATGTAAACTTACAATCTTTAAAATTCAACAGCAATCAAAATATAGACAAAAATATAACAAGCAATCAAATAAGTTTAACAATGTGCAATTATATCAAGAAAGTGAGTGAATCCATATAAAAAGTATGTGACCTTACCTAAATTGTGATGTCACCACGTAATAACAAGTGAACCAGTCATTGTGATAACGCTACAAAACCAGTCAGCCAGACTAGTTTTCAGTGATTCCTAGAAAAGCATGGGCCTACGTGCAGAAAGAAAGTCGTTGCGCGGGCTTTAGAAATGACAGAATGTCTAAAATTAGCTACCACGTGTACGAAACCAACCAATCAGATTCTTTGGAGGGAAAACGATGTCAGAGGGTATAAAACGTCAGGCTACCAGCCAAACATCATCAGTCGGAGTTTTCTCAGAGCAGTGAGACCTGCCTCGCGAACCGTGAAGCCTTGTGCACGCAACATAGTATAATTTCAGCGAGACAGTGCCGATGTGATCGAAGGTAAACATTAAAATAACATTTTTGTATAAACGTCAACCCAGTAAATTCAAAACTTCAAGCCTAATGCTGAGGCAAATAATATCGCATTAAGACAATTTCAAGTTACAAGTGATCAACTGAACAGTTTCAACATTAAAGTCAGTAAATGTTAAAGTATAAAAGTTAGTGAATTGCAACTCCGGGAGAAACCGACGAGTCTGCAGCCACGAACGTCATCAGCCTGAGCCAACTTGATCCAACTGCTCGAGGAAGTCACTCTTTGTGCACGGACTGCTGGACGTCCTGGTAACCAAGGGGTTATTAGACAACATCATCGCATCGCAGCTGAAGGAGGTGACATATCCAGTCATTTCATTCTGCTGGTGGACTGGAGTTCACGGGACACACTACGCAAGAGTCAACGCCATCCACTTGTTTACGCGGAAGTAAACAAACCAGACGACATCATCACTACTGCCGACGTATCGAACGTAATATTGTTTCATAATTTTTGATTGCTCTTTTCACATCAATGAACATTTATTTTCTCTATAATAAACAAATTATAATATTGCTGATTCTTTGTGTTCTACCCTCTGAGCCAAAATCCCGCAGGTTTCACGGTGTTTTAAGAAGTAAGTAGAATCACCTTCTAAACCAACATATTTGCAATTGTGACCAATTCCGACTCGTTGAGATATAGATGTGTTCACGCTGAAGTTGTAGAAACTTGTTGCTTTGTGTGTTGCTGTTTGAAATAGCTCTACCGAGCTCTACTTTTCAAATAAAAAAATATTTCACACTTATGAGCGGTTGAAGTTTGCATTAATTTATTTAGGCAAAATGAACACTTAAACTTACCTATACGAGTTTTAATCAATGGGTTGACTTGGTTAATTTTTTGATTTCACTTTTTTTCCAGTGCTTTTTTTTAAATTTATGATTTGGTTTGTATTTTTTAACTTACTTATAAGAGAAGGGAGCAATTCAATATCTAGAATTTTTTCACTTCAGCATAAGATTGACAGAGGTCTTCATTGGTAAGTGACGAGTAATGGGGCGACTGAAAGAATTGTCTCGGGGCCTCGGGCCACGCCGCCGGAGGAAGGAAAGCGCTTATTGTCGACATCCACTCTATCTGCACAGTTCACGATGAAGTTTCGTGGTTTTGTCGCGGCTTTTGTCTGCCCATGAGCTAAGCGCCGAAGAATCCGGTAGCCATTATCATGCCAGGGGAGCGTCGTTATGGTCGCCGTCCGAACACTGCTCGAGGAAAGTCGCACCGGCATTCTTGCGTTGTTCGCATTGTCTTTGGATTCATGTCAGTTGTTTGACTGCATGATGATCATTGCATCTTGTTCTTGGATCAGAAGTCTGGAGCAAATCAAATCAAAGAAGAGATCATCGATCATTACTTGTCGAGAATTTGTAACAATGTTGCATTAATTTTCTACAAGATGGCGGCTAGCGAGAGATTAATTAACTTCAATGAATGTTCATTACGAAGTCGATATTAATAAGATAATGCCATGGGGAGAAGGTGGACAGTAAGCTGAGAATCAAACTTGGGCCTCTCGAGACCGACTGATACGATATCATTGATTTTTATATGTTGAGATTTGAGAAGATCTCAAGCAGTCTTTTCATCGACACGAACCAAAGAAAGTTCAAAACAATTATGAGTGATTATATAACAATTAATGTGTGATTTCCTCTCGATCGCTTCAGTTGTTGGCGATATAAGATTGGGCATCGAGCAATCATGAATGGATCGTGATATGTCGTCGTCGTCTGCTATCGCCTGCTCTCGGGCCAATCATCTCCGCCAATCGTCGGGAGCCATCGGATCGGGTGATTAATCACCGACACCGCGATGAATCAAAACCAAACACCCATCAGTTTTAGCGAAATTGCGAAAACTTTTTCCTCGCGGTGAAAGTCTCCGGTCAAATCCGCAGTGTTTTGCCGACCGGAAAGTGGCCCCTCCGATGTCGTATGTGTCGTATCTTACGTCACACAGCTCTACTTATGCGCTGTGATACGCTGCTATTAGTGGGGAGGGATTAGTAATTAGAAAGATTTTCTCGTTATACGCTTCCACTTCGGAGGCCGTAGCTAATTGTGTGCTTTTTACTACGATTCATTAGCTCAGAGGCCTCGCCTATGATAGCATGAAATAGAAAGACGGCATTCATTATAAAGTCGTCCATATCTCCAATCAATTCATTTAATCGGTTTATTTTTATTTATATACTTACGATATATTTATGGCTATCGACTATTTCTATCTCTGCGCCAAACTATTCTACTCTGTATGAGGACTGTGCGATGCTTTAGATAGTAATCGAGAGTTCTTTTTGACAATGGATCTTTCTCTAACGTAATATCCTCTCATAGTTTTGCGAGGCAACTTTCGAGAGGTCGGATGTTGCGGATATTCTGCTCGAGATTCTTAGGCTGACAGATTTCAATTACATCAGCGATTGTTTGCCGTGGAAACGTGTTATTAAGTGCACTTCCTAGAGCAAATGATAAGGTTTGCGGATCAGCTGGATCGGGAAGTGCATGTGGAGCACCCAAGTGGCGAGCATTCTACTCGGATGTCAAATTATAGCGATCAGCAATGTTTTCATTACAGTTTAGTACAAATCACAAAAAAATGTTAATACGTTATCCCTTGTTGTAGTACGTCTGATTACCTTCCAACGTGTTTTTAGTGCCTCAATGATGTTTTTAGTGCATCAATGATCTGCTAAATTTAAACAGTTGATTATAACGTATCAACAACCAATGAAGTTCCTATAGAATTACCACGAAGTATAACTGTTTAACTCAGAGCATTGAAAAACCTGCCCTTTGTACAGTCCATATACTCTCCGCGAATGTTGTATGATTTATGTGTTTATAAATTAATAAACTTTGCGCTACAGCAATAGATTTGGTTTCAAAATAGTGAAATGACTGTTCGCCTTGGGTACTAATGTTTATACTCATAATTTAAGTATAAATTTTCTCAGTAATTATTAAGTTTTGAAAATGTGCATGATTTAAAGGTAAAAAATATTTTCTCACATATTCCTCGCGTTATCACAAAGAATCTGGAGACAAGTTTCCGACTTTCTTCACGCATCGTGAAACATAATGCAGTGCACATTTGTCTCTTGCCAGCGCGAATATTTGACGTCCGCATTCGAAACGGTAAACAAGTTTCAACTATCTTCTTGTTTTGATTTATGTACACACATTTTCTCGTTTTTATAAACCTGATTTTCAGTGTTTTGATGTTTTTGATAAGTTGAAACGTCAGGTGTTAGTTTTTCATGATGCGGCTACTGAAATTGCCCCCTCTGACTGTTACCACATGACCTCACATTCTCCTGGCCACCATTCTGATTACATGAACCCAGTTTAAAAACAAATTTTAATCTATCTTTCTTTCTTAACCAACTAATTAATTTCATAAACTGTGGCAATCGATAATCATATTTTTACTTTCAAAAAAACTAAAAATAACGTGAAATTTCGCATAATAAGATCGTGAATTGAACTGTTATTGAACCTGTGTTGAAAGAAGTGATCTGCGGACACGGAGAAAGGATGTGATAGTCGACTAAGTAATACATTCATTATCGGGCTGTTTTCAATGTGATATCTACCGAGACCAATTAATAATCGATTGGAAGGAATTCGCGCAACGAGGAGATTGCTTTGTCATGAAAATTATGAAACGTTGTGATTTGTGACTTCGCTGAGCATCACGAGTGTCTTGCCGGTTGAAAGTGTTTGGACGCAGGAATTGGAGGAGAGTCCTGGGCTGCGATCGTGTAAAATGACAACTCCCTTGTCGAAGCGACAAGCTTCTCATCTCAATGTTATTCACGGCCTTCTCGCTTCGACAAGGAAGTTGTCATTTTACACGATCGCATCCCAGGGGACCGCTGTAGAAACTGACGGCAGCGTCAAATTTTCACAAAAAACGGACAGGCTCGTTATTTCTTCCACTGTTATGCAACATTTGGTGGTAGTTTTGATACCCAATTTCTGGGAATGCTATTGAGAAAATTTAAGAAATACTTGAAATAAAAAACTTATTTTTCATATTTTTCATGAAATATATGAAAAATACCATTTAAATATGTACAATTTAAGAATTTAAGATTTTTTTATAAACAGTTTATGAAATACTTGAAATACTGAGAAATTTGAAGTGATAAAATTTTTTAAAGGAAAAAAAATATATTTTTCATATATTTCATGAAAAATATGAAAAATTAAACTTTTCTTCCTTAAAAAAAAAACTCAATAGCATTCCCTGAAAAGGGGTATAAACACTGACTCAATGTTGGATAACAGTGGAGTAAATCATAAGCCTAAGATACGTGTGCTTTTTGGGAAAATTTGACTTTCTGACCATCTTATTGCTTGCGAACCATCTCATGCATGTGGAAATCTTCCCAGAGCTTCTGTCTGTCGTGGTGACACATAATTTAGTATTTATTCAGTAAAAAGTCCATCTGTATCTAGTTGATATTACGGAAACGTGCGGTTCGTTTCGTATTCATACTCGCACTTAGGTATGAATATATGTAGTTTCCTATTTACCATTAAGAACTGAAAGCATTAGAAATTGCTTTGTAATGCAAATAGCATCGAGAAGTGGTTCAGTGTTGATTATTATTGACAATTTCACTTGTAACTGCATCATGCTTTTTCCTGAAATAAACTGATTTAATAGCTTTTCTAAACTATATATTCACACTTTACGTGGAATAGAATTGAACCGTTGTAGAGGAGGGAAACTGTGAAGACTGAAGCATGAGTTGATTTGTAAATTGCGTCCGCTGCACAAAGTTCCCTCTCATCTTGGAATTGTGCCCGCTGGACAAAGTTCCTCTCATCTTGGAATTGTGTCCGCTGCACAAAGTTCCTCTCATCTTGGAATTGTGTCCGCTGCACAAAGTTCCCTCTCATCTTGGAATTGTGTCCGCTGCACAAAGTTTCCTCTCATCTTGGAATTGTGTCCGCTGCGCAAAGTTCCCTCTCATCTTGGAATTGTGTCCGCTGCACAAAGTTCCTCTCATCTTGGAATTGTGTCCGCTGCACAAGTTCCTCTCATCTTGGAATTGTGTCCGCTGCGCAAAGTTCCTCTCATCTTGGAATTGTGTCCGCGCTCACTTTGCTCTGTCCGACATTCACAGTCACTTAATTCACCCGCTGTGAAATAACCATGATCACGATCTAACATTGAAATGGCCATTATAAGAATTTAATTTAATTTGACCATTTTACGCATGGCGTCATGAAATCTGTTGCCTAATGTAACGTGACATTTCGTAATAGCGGGGTTTCGTCGGTTTGTTTTGCCAAGAGCCAAAGGCTCATATTTTATTCGATGAATGTTTTACAATGTTTTTATATTTCCTGGACATACCAAGAGTTAAAGATAACAATGTTTGTCCGGCGGGCGAGTTTTCTGCAAACATTTAAATCATCATAAGAAATGTTTCAAATGTTTCAAATCTCTCTGAAGGGCAGGCAGATTACATAACTAACCAACATTTGATTCTTGAATGACCGAGCTAAGATACGCTTGAGCATGTTTGCAGAAAAACATCGTGTTTTGCTGCCGGTTGCTCTGCAAGGCGCACGTATGTCGGGCCCTGAATAAGTTCTGTTTTGTGACACGGATCTGACCCAGCAGTTACTCTGGGCAAGTCGACGTCCAAGGCAAGAGTAAACATTAGCGAAGGAAACGCCGCAAGATCAAACCGCTCCGAGATAATATCCTTGATGTGCGTTGTTGATTTATTTATACATTCATTGCTGATATCTTGACCAGATATTTCGAAAGAAGAGGAATTAAATCCTGTAATGGTAATTAGAAATTATTACCGAGTTATACGCTCTGAATTAAATTAGCTGCTTGTCAGTGATACAGAATGATATAATTATAAGTTATAACTAGACTAACTAGTAATGGAAATGAAATGATAATGGATTGAATATCGCATCTGATTGGGACTCGCTTGTGTGACGATCCCAGGTGACAAGGTAACGCAAACACTGTACAAGTGTTATTGTGTGTAATCTTGGAGGTTTCACTTTGATGTAACATGCATCTGTCTCGCTCTTCTTGACAATATGACGTCGCACCTTGCTCACTTCAACTGGAAGTGCGTACACACATTGCCGGCCTTCTGTGTCATTGCCACACGGTGACGTTTACCTCCTAGTACTTGGTTCACATTTCAGATGAAACACTTATTTATGGATTTTCTATTCAAATTTCAATAGGTATCATTAGTGGATTATTTGACTTGGAAATTGTCAAATTCGTATTTAAAAGTCTGCGCGAATGCAGATTCGCATTGCATTTTGGGTAAATACCAATATGTCAATTATATGTCAATGTCAAAACACTGCCGCCATGTTTGTTGAAGCGATGATTGTATGTTGAAGTAGCTTTCATTTAATACATTTATTTGCATACTACAGATATTAAACATTTGATTAACGATAACGTATGATTAAATTATAAACAAACCTTTTTATTTGTCGTTTTGTACCGAAAGTTATTTTGAAAGGCATACCTTATATCACCAACCAACAGGATAGTTCAACAGTATGATTTGTTATCCCTGAAATTATTGCTTCGAGTTCTTGCAATTTTACACATTGTATTTTACTAAGTTGCAAGTCCCTCCTATCTTTATCTACGTTGTTAAGGTGATACTAGCGCTCGGCCGTTTTAGAAAATTGAGAGAGAATAATTGTTTCATAAGTGAGTGTAACTTTTACAGGATGTTCACATGATCAATCTGATTGTATATTAGTAGCCCTTTTTAATTTTTGCTTATTGCATCGTTAATTAGGCGCCGGTTATTCAACAAAACCGCGCAAAACGATGAAATTTGCGATACGATTGGAGACTAAACCCGTAAATCAATTGATCTCAAATTTTAATCATGATTAGATGAAAGACAAACTTAGGGTTATCACTTGGCACATTTTTGAAATTTAATTTTATACGGCGCCCAGGGAGACGAGAAAATAGCAAATTTTTCACAAAAAATCCACTAATTATTACTAATTAACTAAACAAAAAATTAAAAATGTACCAAGGGATAACCCTAAGTTTGTATTTTATCTAATCACGATTAAAATTTCAAATAATTTGGTCTACCCATTTCGTCTCCAATCGTATCGCAAAAAGTGTCTACAAAAAGCAGCAAAATCTCTTGCGCTTGCAGCACCTTAATTACTTCCAATAAATTCTTCTTCCTCTAATGCATAGTCTCGAGATGCCACTGATATTACCTGACATGGATTATAATTTACACGTCGCAATTATCTCAAGACGGTAATTCCATGTACACTTCAACCGACGTCCAGATGAATTCCATCCAGGACGCATTATCGTGACGGTGATTGTAATTATCAGGGATTACATCAGTGCCGCATGCTCGGAGCGATTAATTACCAGCATAATGAAGTGATAATAATATGATCGAATGCATGCTTGGGTCCTTGTACTGCAAGGCATTCTCTTGCACTGGTTCAATGTACTCTCAGGGAGGATTTCACGATGATAACTAGCGGTTTGCGTCGCGGTTTCAAGTCGAAAGTATCAGATCGGAGATTATTTGGAGCACAGCTCGAGGAATTCGGCGGTGATTTTCTCTGAGGTTGCTTGAATGCACTGGATTGGATATGATAGATGCACACTGCAATTGAGACTTGTATACTGTCTAGACAATTGCAATTGTTTTATATTACGTGTTATTTTAGTTCTAGTTTGATGCGAACTCCTGATAAACTATGGGTTGAGTGATACATAGTAGGCATTTCTCTTGTAGGAATGAAGTTATGTATTTCATTTATTTTTATTTTATAGTACTACTTCTAAAGCAATTGCTATGTTTAATGTAGCTACCTACACAATACATATGGAGGGGGCAAGTTGTCAAAGGTCATTGGGGGGTCTGGGGGGAGGGCCTCTCAGCATATGCAGGTCCGGGGCGCATAGTTCCGGGAAAGTTTAAGTAATGTTTAACCCAATTCCGAGCATGCTGGTACATTTTCAGAATTAAAAAAAAAAAATGTACACTTATTCCGATTTGAGCAATATTTCAACTTTTTTAGAATTATAATAAATCATTATCCGAAGTAAGGAGCAAAGGGGACAAAGTAATTCACTTTCCTCTGAAAAGCTCAAACAAAACAATGCATTTATTTGTCGTTTTTGGGGGAATTCCATGGAGGGCCAGCGCCCCCTCCCCTTCCCACTCCCCCTTCTGAACGCCCGTGACAATACATACGTCATTTTTAGAGATGTGAGCCGAGAATATTCTCATGAGAATATTCTCCGTGCTCGAGAATATTCTCGAGAATATTCTCAAAGAGATTATTCTCCGAGAATATTTGAGAATATTCTCATCAGAGGTTTGAAAATTATTATTATATATAAAAAGTTCAAGTTTGAATGTTTTTGCACCATTTTATGGCCTTGGAAGGCTGTGCAATACATAGGCAGGGATAGCGAGCATGAGCGAGCGCGGATACGCGCAACTCCTCAAACCGAAATTCTGTCTATCGAAAATGTCCTTAAAAGCCAATAATTCTTGAATTTCGTCGCAGACTGGTATGAAAATCTCAAAAATTCCTAAAATATTGGTCCCAATATCCATGTTTTCAGTTGTAGTTTTAACGATCAAACGGTTCCTTGTTAATTTTCAAAAATCACAGATTTTTAGAACGAGATCACAATATCTCGTTCTAAAAATATACTTGAGACCACTCATTTGATATGTGTGCGTACACAATATCAGATCGATCTGTTGAACATCAGTTTCATATGTGTTTGAAAGTAGGCTCGACGTTACCGTGATCAAAAATTTTCGAGAATTTGACAGCCAACACGCAAAATGTCGGTAAAATGTCAATAACTTTTGGATTTAAGCACAGATTAGTCTGAAAATTGTCAAAAATACAGATAATGTTGGTCCCAATGACCATGCAAAGTTTTAAGTTGATCGGTCAAACGGTTCTATAGTTTAAGTTTAAAAAATCATAGGAAAGATAATTTCAAATTTTAACCAATGGGAGGATTTGGCTGAAACTTTGAAAGATTGGGGATAATGTTGGTCGTAATGACTTGACAAAATTTCAAATTGATTGAACCAACCAATCGAAAGATATTTTTTAAAAATTTGAATCAATCGGGGGATTTCAAAAAATTGGGGTTTGCAACGCCCAGAAATGTTCCCTATATGTGTGCAAAATTTCAGCTCGATCGAAGAAAACTCTGACCTGTATAGCCTCAGTAACGATTCCCGACTGGTTCTCCATAACAATACTATGTTGCAAGATCCATAAAAGTACATACTTTTTGGAATTGAGCTAAAAGTTCGAGTTTTTATAAGCTTAGATGCATTTTTAAGAATATGCCCGAGAAAATGCTCGTGCTCGAGAATATTCTCGAGAATATTCTCAAAAAGAATATGCTCGAGCATTTTACATCACTAGTCATTTTATGACATCACACACACATACTTACATTAGAGGAAGTCTATCATTTTCCTTATTCGATCAAATAGGTAATTGATTCGATGATGAAGTTTTGCATTCTTTTCACAAAAGCTGTTTATTAGTAAATTGTCGGAATAATCTACCTGTTTATCTTTAATTATCTCTTGAGAACAGCAATGCCATTTCCAATTACAATATCTCACTTCCTGCTTCGAATGCATTCGCGCGATGTTCAGAGATAGGCGCGCGATGTGGCGGGAGTTTTCGCGTCAATTAGACGTGTAATGTGTCTCGGAAGAAGCGCGGCCTCTGTGTCTATGACTCGCGACCTTGACAATATTCCACACAATTACACGCATTACGCACGCGCGGAGGACTGCTGGGGAAGGGAAATTGTGTCATGGCATTGACACCGGTATAAATTATTTGCCCACATTTCGACAAGAAGACCAATCGGCTATTTGGCGCTGTCGGTTTTATGGTTTACTAGGTGGGGTTCTGTTGTTACAGAGATTGCGTGTTGTTTTCATATCGTATAATTTGTTTCTCATATGGGACTCGCAAACAAAGGTGTTCTAATGATATTTCTAGGAAATTAATATACCTCCTTAACTAGTAAGTAGAACTTCGCCGACAAAAATTATATTTTACTGTGATAACAGTTTTCGTGAATCTCTGTAATTATAGTATTTTAATTCTGCGAACGTGTACCAGCAATAAAACTTATTGAGTACGTATTTAAACACCCCCAATTTGCCACGAGTAGCAATTATCAGTTTACGATATGCGGCAACTGACGTGATCACTAACTGGCCTATTTCAATGATTCAGGTTGAACATGAAAGTTCTGGACAGAATCGAGTCACATTTGATTTGTTTTGGTCGCGCCACTGGACTCACTGCAGGCGACAAAACGAGGACTGCATTAGCATTATTATCTCAATTGCAAATGTCTGGTTTCACGGTTCGAGCTTTGACGGAGGTAATGATAGGTGTTGACGCTCGCACGTGACGTATGTCATGAGGAGCGTCATCAAAACACACCGGTTCGGGCCCAGTCGTGCTCCACCACTATTCAATTGACAGTCTTTAGTCTTTGATGGCATCAATTAGGTCGTGGGGCAGGTTCCTCGTCTCATGTCACTGGTTGGGTATGGTGGAGGTGCCGGTATCATGTCACAAGTTAGGTCGTGGTGGAGGTGCCGATATTATCTGTATCTTCTCCTTGTTTGATTGACTGATTTGTTTCAGGACTCCAGCAATCATCTGTAGCCATGACTCAGTTCAGTATCAGTAACTCTGGTGAGTAATCATCTGCCTAATGCCTTGCTGCATGTTCTTGCACCCAACAGGCTGTCCATCAGCAGAAGCACCATGTATCTGCATGCATGTTCTTGCACCCAACAGGTTTTCCAGGATCAGAATCAGGTATCTGCATGCCGCATGTTGCGTCGGCCGATGACGTAGGGAATCTCAGTGTACTCTTCACTTTCTGTACCTTCAGGTCAGCCCAACGAAATGGAATTTCAACAACAGAAACCATTGAAGTGCTCAAACGAGTTAGCACAAAACTGTCAACTACATCGAGTCCAACGACACAGTGCTCTCAGGCAAGGTCAAGGTCTTCTCTAAACTCACTTTCTTCGCAATTAGCTAATGAGCATAATATTAAGAACTCATTATGGACTTATTTAAATTTTAAACACTTATCTAATTGCTTCTTCCACGCCTCTCAACGTTTTCATTGCATCGAAATTAAGCTCAGCAGCGAGAAGGTAAAATTGCAGCGAAATCTTTTTATATTTCAATAGATACACTATTGAGCAGGTCAACGGCCTTGTTAAGAAAATTGCACACTCTTTTGCTATAGTTTTACAGCTGTGTGAAACGAATGATCTAGTCTATTAGAAATTAATCTAATCTAGTGCAGTTTGTAATTAGTTGACATGGCGGCCGCCGGCGGCGGGGCGAGTCGAGTCCATACCGCCACTTTTCTACCGGCGGAGCAAACCATGTCAGTCCACCCAAATACGGGGGTTACGATCTGGAAATGATGAATGGCATAATAATAATGTCCGCCGCTTTGCCAATAAAATAGTAATTTAATAAACCGGGGAACTGGTATTGTGGACAAGGATTGTGTGGTAATTCTCGAGTGTAACGAAAGTGCACCTATGATCTGAAGTTACGCGGCGCAGAGACTGTGCCTGTGGGATGTGTGTAATTCGATGTGATCTTGTGACATCAAGCAGTGAGCAAGAGTGAAGTTTATCAGAACAAAATATATCGCTTGTTTATGTGCAAACTTGAAATGACTTTGAGATTTTTGTAAAGGTTTGTACTGCATATACTTTTCAAGGAGAATGGAAAATCAAATGGATAGATAAAACGAGGAAATTCACTTTTAAATTGTGAAGCAATATTTGTTCACAACAAATCAATTCTAGAGAAGCATACTCACTCCGAATATTCTGTGGTGCATCTAATTTGTCAAATTCTATTCAGGTGAATTGATATTTGATATTTACTGAAAGCATCCCCCAATTGAAATGCAAATAATTTCAAATCATAACTAGCTGAATGATTTTAAGAATTAGAATGGACTATTTTTTAAATTAATTAATTATATTATATTGGTAAGTAACCTGGGTCGCAATAGTCGCAACCATGATTTATATCGGACAGCCGTCAATAAATCAATTTATTTTCTCTGGTTACCAAATTCCAGGTTGACCAGAGAAATTGTTTCACTCGTACTGAGCGGAAGCGAACGAGCTCATGGATTGGATGATTATCCTAAAGTTGAATAAATAAACATGGGTGGGATGACTGCCAAAATACAAGACGGACATTGAAAATAAAAATCGCTTCAACAACATTCATGCATTACCTTTTTCATCCTGTTAAACGATATTTGAGGATGCGGCTGACAGCTATGTAATTACCTGCGTCTCCATCGGAGATCACCTCGGAAATCTATAAAAGGTCTTCCGGATCTTCAACAAAACATTCCATTAAGTTATTGAAATGTAATCAAAAATGTATGATTTCAGAAAGCGAGATACCTTCCTTGATGGCATACTAAATTAATACTAATTATAGGTCCGACGCCGCCCTCGGTGTCTTCTTCCTACGACCTCCAAAATCACTTTCGTGCGACGCCAATGTTGAAATCCAGCGATGAATATTCAGACTAGCGTTTCTTAGCATTGAAATATTTACTTATAAACACTAGTAAATAAATTATTTGTGCTGAAATTTACATACAATATGCCAAATATCTAATAACGTATATTTTATGATCGAAGTAGGTTGAACGGAGGCCTTGATCACTCCCGTACGCAAAGGCCGCGAAATCTCATTAATTCGAGCAACCCTTTTCACGAAGCAATTACTCGCGTACCTCTCCACATGCACGGCACACGTTTCTCGTTACTCATGCAACACAATGGCTTTTGTGATTACATTCTTATTGGAAGTTTACTTGATCGATACTGGGTTCCGGAGATCCGGTGTTACAAATGTTTACGCCGTAAGTTACCATTTCCGAGCATTTCAAATAATTATTGCGTCAATCTGAATAATTGCTGTATAAACATGTTATTCTTTTTAACGGAAAGTATCCTATATAATTTGTTAGCTAATTACAAATGTAATTGATTGCTAAAAGTGTCTTATTTGTCCCTGGTTCGAGCCTTGCGAGAATCTATCATAATTGTTGATTTGTTTGCATCTTGCTACGTCATTTCCATCCTACAGCTTCTTGTATAATGAAATGAGATTACATTAAACGCGTATTTATTACCTGGGCATATGATTTAATAAAACAGCTGCTGACATGCTATGTAGAGCTGTGATTGCACTTGCCGCTAGAATCCAGAACACCTACTTCCGGTGTGGTCTAATATTATGCAGAACATCACCGTAAATCCGTGTCCATACTTTTGATTGAGTGAACTCTTTATTGTATTATTATAGTAAAGTGCATTACAATCCGTTCGACTTCGCCTCGAGCGCGAAATTTGTCCCGATCTCTAAACGTAATTACATTTAACTCGATGTTGTATTAAATAACGCGCCATAATGCGGGCTATCTTGCATCTTGCTCAATTGATTCACGACAAATGAAAAGTTTATCAACAAAAGGTTTCTGGACGGTTTTCGAATAACAATTGGTCTGTGAAGGGAAAGGGCCCTAAAGGTTTACGTATAGTGTGCGGTTACGTAATTGTTGTGCCGCGCCTTTCGAATCAGTTCAAGACCTCGGCGCCCGAGAGTTGCAATTATTATACTTCTGTCATATCATGTCCACAGTTATTTAGCGATACCTTCGTTCTGTTTTATTACATACTTGCAATTAGCTTGGCGATCGCCAACGTGAGTTTTCTTAGCGGAGAATGAAAGGTGTGCTGTGATCGAATGTAACAACATTAATCATGATTAAAGGTTACGATACTTATGTTTATGTGTAGTTATATAAGCGAGCACTTTTCGCATTGACATATGACGCTGTACTTGTATTCCGATTGTCTGACATGAATAATAGTTCGAGTGAGCTGGTGGAGGTGCCGTGTTTTTCGCCGATGTCGACATCTTTTTCAATCCGTTTAAGGAATGGTTGTAAATATTACGGATAAATAAGTACGAATATATTTTTTAAAGATTCATGACTATTTTTTTTAAAGCAATTAAAAGTTTGGGGATATTTCGTAATGTTTTTGTAAAATAATTTATTATTTTGTCTACAGTTTCGATGGACAAAACTTTACATTTAAATTTGTAAAATTTTGTCCTGAGGAAGATTTTAATAGAAAAATCGAAACTGGAGACAAGTATATAATTTTACAAAAACATGACGAAATATCCCAAAAATTTTAATTGCTTTATGTATGAATATAATATTATCAGGGCTCTTCACTAAAAGTCATTGTTTTTGGGATTTGGATTTGCCATATTTTTGGGATTATTGGGATTAAACGTAGGACTGGGTCAAGGTTAGTTAGTTAGTATATAACTTGGACCAAGTCATCTTTTTAATATTTTTATTATTACTAGTCACCAATTAGTTAGGATATTATTTGGTCATTTTTTCCTTTCTAAAAGTCAGATAAACTCACTTATTTTAAATGGTTGAAACTGCTGGGACCCCTGATATTGTGAATGGTATAAGGACAAGGTTCTTGCATCAGGAATGAATAATTTCGTCTTCGACTTTACGTGTCGCGGACGTCGTATTCTATAAATCGATTGAATTGCTATTATTTTCTCATTTTCAATTACGCGTCGTTACGTTAAAGTTCGCCTTTCCTTCAACCCTGACACTTATAAACCCTGATTATGAACAAGGACGCAGAAGACTCGACTTCCTTGGTAGTGCTGTTGTCCTGCGAGGGTTTCGTCAATCTCAGCTGACCAAAATCTAACGGGGGGACATACGTTTTCAGTAAATAAGTATAAAGTAATCATTATTTTTCTTGATGTAATTTCATTGTTTTATTTGATAATATATCTGTCTTTATTTTTAATAACTTTCTTTCAAAACTCTATTATTTAAAATACGATTAAACTAGACAAATCTGCCAATAACTTCAATACAAGAGTAATTGACATTTTACGGACATGCATGCTTGATTTGAAATATTTGTCAAATTTGACAAAGTGAAATTGAAAGACAACATTGTCCTGTCTTTCTATATTTTCAAGGTACAGAGCAGCAACTTTCCGATTATTAATGCGCATGCAATCCAAAGGCTCGCTTATCAACGCGTTACACTGACAGATGTTTCTCTCTCCTACACACGCGTGATTCTGATAGATAAGAGGTATTTAGCCCGGGGGTGTTTTTGAGTTTCTTCATCGCAAAGACACTCCCTGGTGGAGTTTCTTCCGCAGTCTGTCAGGATCGCGCAAGATCGAATATCTACTGAAGATGGACCCCCGCTGACTCTCATTGTTCAGGTTGTCAAGAGAGAGATTCTGATATCTCATCGACTCGACACTTCACTGCTGTCCCTTTCGTAGAGTCGAGTTTGTCTCACGTTTCATGTGATGGGATACTCGCCGTATTTCCTCCTTGTCGGTGCAGAGTTCATGTTACGTGTTGTGTTGCCCCGCGTCAAATACTCGTATGTATCCTCCTAAGCTGTTTTGAAAGTATTTCAGTCCTAATTCATTGGTTCATCTAATTGCATAGTTCCCAATTAATTTCCTTGACGTCGGCGCGTCGCCACAGTCGTTTTGCTAAGGGGGAGGGGATTTTTGAATCATTTTTTTTAATTTTGGGGATCATTTATATTTGGGCCCCACACATTATAATAACGAAGTCTTAAAACACACGCCATTATTTGCGTCTGTCAATATGTTCGACAAATCTCTGTTTGTTTACATTGATTTCAGAGCAATTTATTGAGCATTTATTTCGGTATTTGCTCTGTTTCGTGTCGAGGCGTTCGGCATCGTCGCAGGCGTCTGTTTCAGGTGACTTGAGCGAGGTACAAGCAAGAATAAAATTCATTTCACAAAATAATTGTTTAAATATGCCCTGCTCTCTTCCTTCTTGAATAACAGTCTATTTTCTGCCAGAAAACAGAGAAAATACCTCAGAAATAAATGTAAAATCTCTTCTTATTCGTTCTAATTCTCGCATCCGTCCTTCCTGACAGGTTTCTCATACAGTTTCCCTCATTCCAGACGCATATTCTGGTATGTTTGCTTCTCACCGTCCATCTTATAATGTTCATCATCATCTTCATAGTCGTTAGCCACGTTAAAAAACATTGCGACGTTAAGCACCAATTATATAAAAGAATTAGGATAAACGAGCAGAAGAAACGCTATGAAGTGAATCTCGAAATTCGAGCTTTGAGCTGATTAGTTTAACACTTAATTACTTGTTGATTTGGTAACCACGTGATTATAGAGATAATCCATCAAGGAATGTAATCCATGGCATGTTAAGCCTACTTGTCTTAGCCGATAAGAAAGTATCAAGGAACAAGTTTTCAATAATTATCTAACACATATAATTAACTAGATTAAATAACTTAGTCCCCTTTTGCCCTTAGTTCCCATTTGCTTGGTACCTTCTCCTGTTACCTGGAGTGGGCGTTGATCACCTGGTCATCAGTGGTTGATTGATACACTGATGTTTAGAACTGCAAACATATTACGACATGATGTGAACGCATTACCAAAAGAGTGATTAATTTATTGAAAGTACAGTAACAAGATCTACCAAGGTAAAAATGACCCAGAATTCCAAATTCATCTGGATGAGCAAGCACATTACTTTTTAAATAGTAAATCACAAAAAAATGATCTATAATCCTGGTGAAGTCTGGCATCTTTAAGCCGTTCGATGTCATTGACGGGGTAGCGGGGGAGAATGTTGGGTGGAATCGTCATTCATCCCTACCATTACACCTATAGCGACCCATGGCTTGCACTGATTTGGACACACTGAAATCTATGGTTGCTTTTATAATCAGATATTTTAAAAGTTGTTTAGACTTTTAATTATTGGGACTCAAATATGCACGGCGGCAAAGCGGTTATTTAAAAGTAGAAATTAGTTTTTTTTATTATTGGGACTCTCTCAGCTATAATCAACCCCAATCACCCAGAATTAAAATCTCAATTACTTTTAAATATTCAAGCAATTCATATAGCGACTCTCCAAAAAAAAAAAAAAAGCTGATTAAGCAATTTATAGTATTTCCCTGGGGCTGATAGTGCCTTATTCAATGTAATATTTTGTGAATGTTAAGAAAAAAATATGATTTATATTTTTTAATTGGTCGAAGTTTTGTCAATTGGCTGACAACATCTATTGCTATAGTCTGCCATTACTAGCTGTACCACGAGAAAGGAAATCGAATCGACATAAAAAGGCGACCATTTCTTGGGCTTAACATTAAAAAGTAAAAAGGGGTGAATGGAGTGTCAAATGTATCAAATCAAATCGGTATCAAATTATGTAAAAAGTGCACGTAGAAGCAAAAGGTTCAACGATAGACGTATCAGCAAAGAGTTTAGTAATGCTTCGGTGGTAGCTTTATACAGTCGTTCTATGTGTAGGCTTTGTGTACTCAGTCTGTACTTTTGATAGTAAATTAAAAATTCTTATTGCCCAAGAAATTGAGCCCTAGGTAGACTCTACTAGGAAAACGCTCTGTATAACGCGTTGATGAGCGAGCACGGGCACGCGCAACACCTCGAACCGAAAATATGTCGATCGAAAATATCATTAAAAGCCAATAATTCTTGAAATTCGTCAGACTTGTAGGTATAAAAATCTCCAAATATTCCTAAAGTATTAGTCCCAATAGCCATGCAAAGTTTTAAGTTGATCGATTGAACCTTTATGATTCAATTTTTTTTTGTTAAAATTCCAAAATCATAGGATATATTTAAAAAAATATACCTGGGACCACTCATATGATAAAAGTGTGTGTACTTACACAATATTAGACGATCTGTTGAACGGTCATATCAGTTTCATACTTTTGAAAGTTTCTGCTCTAACTACCTTGGAACTATAAAGAGTCGAAGTAGCCGTGATCAACATTTTCGAGAAATTTGACAGATAACACGCAAAATGTCAGTAAAATGTCAATAACTTTTGGATTTAAACACAGATAAGTCTGAAAATTGTCAAAAATACAGATAATGTTGGTCCCAATGACCATGCAAAGTTTTAAGTTGATCGGTCGTACGGTTCTAGTTTAAATTTCAAAAATCATATGAAAGATTTTTTTAAATTTTAACCAATGGGAGGATTTGGCTGAAACTTTGTATGATTGGGTAAAATGTTAGTGGTAATGACTTGTCAAAATTTCAAATTGATAAAACAAACCAATCGAAAGATAATTTTTTTTAAATTTGAACCAATCACGGGATCCCGTTCAAAAACGATCCCAGGGACCGCATAGAGTACGTTAGTATGTGTACAAAATTTCAGATTGATTGCTTGAGCGGTTTGACCTGGGGTGTGACCACAAAAAAAACATACAAACAAACAAAAAAAAACACACACACACAGAGAAAGTGCCATAAGAGTACCGTGGTGACGCTCGCTCAATCAGTGGTGCCATCTCTAATGTTGTAGACATCACCCGCGCCACGTGGCTCGCTCCGGGGACGCCGACGAAGCCGACGCGAGAGGTTGACCACGACTCCGGCGACTCCGCGAGGACGTACAGTCTCCGTCAGACGCCGCCGACGTCGTTCAAGTTCCTCGACGCCGTCATGCCGGAGGTGCCGCCGACGCCGCACATGGCTCGCCACATCCTCGCCGGCCTCCCTCGCGACCTCGCCGCCAGCTGGGTCACGGTGCGACCTGTCGACAGCGCGCCGATGTCGCCGTTCAGGCCGCCGCGCGGGGACCTAGGTGAGTCCTCCTCCTGAACAATCAGTGGTAGAAGGCCTTAGGTCCATTTTCACGATTTAGCACGTTGCAGACATTTGTATCGTGTAATCAAAATAACCATGAAACCAACACTTTTTCGAAATAGGTTTTTTTGTGGAATTAGCATGACGTGCATGTCTAGATCTATGCACTGCCACCTTAAAATGTTGATTTTTTAAGAAAACTGGTGGATGGATAATCAACGAAAGTATTTGAGGAACTCGGAGGAAAAGTTACACATCGAAAGGGTACTGAAATATTACCCTTTTCAAATAATAATAAATAAGTTTTTGTAATACATTTTGTGTTCAGGTACCCATTTATTGAATGAAACCTATCTATACATCATCCAAAATAAGTAATTGTGTTTAATAATAAAAAATAGTTTTTAGTTTTTTACTCGGAGTAATGAAATTGTTGGTTTCATGGTTCTTCCGGCCCAGCATTCAATTATACAGATACCTATAGTGAAGTATTTTCTTAAACAAATTGACTATGGAGTCACTGTTGCAAATATGATGGATGAACGCAGAATTACTTGCTTTTGCGTTCACCTTCAAGAATGATTGAAATGGTCTTCGGGCCTTCTACCTATGATGTACAGATCATTTTAAAAAATTGAGTATAAATTAACGTGAACAAATTTAAAAAAAGTATTTTTTTTTAACAAAGATCAATCATTTCAGGCCCAGGGACATTTTTTATTTCCTTTGCTGATGAGCATCCGGCTATGATAAAAACCGCCAGATTTAGTTTCGGTTTCCCAGCCTCGTCATCTGCGTCTGAAATGAAAGCACGAATGTGTGAGCCCCTCGCTATTTGCCTGCATGAGCCGACACTTCCTCGGTGTGTTTTTTCCTTCTGTCTGCCGAACGCTCGGATCTGCCCACCAAATTACAGTGTTTCCGACCGCTTCCTTCACTTTCAAGCACTCGCGTCGAATCTCCCGCGCAACTTCGCGAACTTTTCGCGCAGCTCCAGTGGCGTAACTACCGGGTGGCTGGGCCGGCAAATGCCAGGGGCACTTGGCTGTAGGGGGGCACCACTCAACGGCAATATGCAATAAATGTCATTATTTTTCTGATGTGCTGTTTTTGTTCAACTTTGGTACACTCCTGGACACTGAAATTGGTCCGCGGTCATTTTAATGTAATTTTTTGGCACAAAGACCGGATGGCTAGTGTGAGTTAAGGGCCGAAAAATTACTTTAAATAAATAATTAATACTAGCCTAGGAGTCAAGTGAATATTTTCTGCTGACCATTTTCCGTGTCCAGGAGTTTACCTATACGACCAGTATACGACCCAAAGTAAAGTATTAATGTGCAGGGCAATTTTTACAAAAATGCTGGCGTTAGTAACATGTAAAATTCTTATTGAAAAATACCAAAATCGAACAAATTTTCTGCGGGGCATGCATCACTTAAAATGTGATGTTAATTTGTAAGTTTGCGAGAAATTAACCCTGAAAAGGTGCGCATGATCGGCGATATTGGAGCAGGGGGGGGGACAATTTATTGTTGCCAGAAGCCCTTCCTTCTCTACTTACGCCTGTGCAGAGCTCGCAGCTCGGGGCGCGTCGGTAGCTGGAATCGCGCAAATGTATCGGCCGCCCATCTCCACAATCTTGCTGTGAAGTAATCTCCTAATAGTCCCGACGTTATGTAAAGTGATGCGTGATCTCAAAGACCACAATCGTGGGGAAGTCGAGTGGTAATTGCGAGGCAACAAAACACTCGCCGTACGATATGGATAATTACACGATAATATTCCGTTTTTCTGGAGAAATGTCTATCATTTACTAGTCAGTAGTCGATCGTATAACTTTCGTTTCTTCGCTGCTTTGATATCATAAAGTAGCCAAAGTGGCGGTGTAGTTTCAACTCAAGATTAATTAATTCCTATAGTTAGTTATTTTATAATGGTCTTACAGCATTCTGTAATCAGCTTGATTGTATGTCTTCGCGGTAGGATTAGCTGTAATTGTGATTTGTGTTTGTGTTCGTCAAAATCTCTCGGAAGAATCTGTTAATTCTTTACAGGGCTTCGAAAAGTCGTCACTAAAATGAAATATTTTTTAGATTTGACATTAAAAGTAATATTTTATGTATACCTAGCCATTGGTCACTTTTTTTAAATTCGAATAAAATATTTCGTGTTTGTATTAATTTATAATTGAAATTATTACAATTTATTATATGAGAAGTAGAACGTTTTATGTGACGTTTGATGTAGATTCACTGGATCATGTAAATAGTATTATTAAAAATATAATCAATTCTTCATACAAATTTCAGTTTTATCGGTCTCTTTCCTTTCTAAAAGTCACTTTATTAAAATTGGTTGAAACTGTTGACCCCTGTCTTTATCATTATTCAATTAGTAATGGCATCCTAACACTAATGGCATAATCATTGTGCTTATTATTTTCTATAGTATATATTTTTTATTCTTATAAACTACTTTCAAATATGGATTTTAATTCAAAGTAGGTACAAGACATTCAGAAGATATGAATATCATAAAATGTTACGAATTGAATCATCGGTTGAATAACGACATTTTCAGAAACAACGACTCCATTGCATGGTATTCTTTTTTGAATAGTTTCTTTGTTAAAATCTGCGCGCCTACTGCAATCCTGACCGTCCCACAATCACACACTGTACTTGGCAACAAGCTTGAAGCTCCTGCTGCAAAGTCCTCGGCTCCTCCACATGAGTATGTAATTTGTTTTGTGTGTTTTTTCCCTCCGCCCGGAGTGTTCCACTCTCGACAGAAAGCGAGTGAAAATTGCGACGAGGACCGAATAAAAACTAGACTCTGGCTGATTAGAGGGTAACTGATATTTCACTAATGGACCGAAAGTATGTAGCGTGGCTCTTGCGAGCATGTGCGCAATTCACTCTGTCATTATTGTGTGTTTTTTGCATCAAGAAACGTTATTGACTAAATATCAGTTTCGTCTATTACATTGGAAAGGTAATTACTCGATACCTGTTTAATTGGCAGTTGTTGTCATTTGACGTCATGTTTGGGTATGTGGTGTCATTGACATAACTAGAACATAATGGGCATTGCTTCACATGCTCGTCATTCATCAACACCTGAATGTAATCATGCAACATTTAGCAGTAATAGTCGGTTCTCTCGAAGGTAAACAGCAGATTCCTACATATCGTCTTACATTTTGAGCCTTTTACATTATGAAAATGTTAAAAAAATTATTAACTTAGGTACTACCAAGTACTACCTAGATAATTTTAGTAGATATTAGTGCCCCGCACCCCAACTCGACTTAAAGCTAAAAATGTCCCTGTTTAAACTTTGAGTCGGCTTTGGGCACAAATATTGTATAAGTTGGTGTTGGCTTAGGTTGACTATAAATTAGTTATGCTAATTATTTTTCATATTTATCACAATTTGAATTTAATGACAAATTTAGGAAATATTTTCTCCAAATGTTTACCTTCGAGTCAGCCCAACTCTTAAATTTATTAGATCAGTTCCATTTTTTTATTATTATTTCACAGAGCATACATTACTGCACTCTTCCAAACTAAATTGGAGTGGGAAAAAATGATCACAAATAATATAGGCCACAAAATATGTACATATAATGCCGGTTGGCCAAGCCTGTCACACTTTATACCACATACTAAATCTACTCTAATCGAATCTAATTCGTTCAATTTGCATTTTAAAAATTGTATACAAATTTGTTTGTTCTGATCTGAAAACTGGATAAGTAATTGACTCAACTATAATATTTTAAAGTAGCAACAATACTTGTTATATAATAATTAATATGTGGGTATACCGTGTTGTTGGCAAGTTTTGTGCGAATATGGGGAACTATTCTCCAGTCTCGTAGACTTCTTTAGGTTTCACCGTCATTCAGCCACTTAATTGAGCGAGCGAAGCGAGCGACTCCATTTGGCTCTTTTAGCACGGACCTCTGTTTTTTTTTTGTTTTTTTTTTGTTTTTGTTTTTGTATGCTAAAGGAAGCAATGGAAGTCGCACCGTTTCACCGATCGACCTGAAATTTTGCACACATGTAAAGACAACCTTCTCTGTTTGCAGACCCAATTTTTTTTGAAATCCATCCATTGGTTCATTGTTAAAATAAGTATCTCCTGATAGCCTAAAAAATGAAAATGGTCTTCGAGAAATGTGATCAAACTCATATTTAGCATGGTCAGTAAGACCAACAATGTCACTTATTTTACAAATTTTCAGCCGAATCTGTCAAGAAAGTATGCACTTATTGACATTTTTAATAGCTGTCAGAAATGAAACATTGAAAATGAATGTCTTTCCAATGCAACTGAATCTGATTTGCTTTAGGTACAAGAGTGTTTTGATGGTATGTACAGTTTTTTAGTGAAAAGCAGATATTTTTATGTTTATTGAGTTGATCAAATTTGAATAATTCAATTTGGATCATAGTTTCCAACAAATCATTTCGAGTTTTTAAGGACCTTGATTGTCTTTTCGTCAATTCGTAGTTCTAATGGCCGTGCCTCCCGTGTTTCTACTTGGCTGATTTTGCATCCAGGAGGGATTAGAAACATAAGCTCACATTTCAATAATATCATTGAGTGGCGTTTGTTCTCTTCTAGCGTTCACACGTCATTCCAAATCTCTCCTGCATTTTGCTTCTTTTCGTTGATAATTTTGGCAATTTGGTGTACTTTGTGAAGGTATTAGTAAAATTGAATCGCTTTTAAAGCATAGATATTAGGTATCTACAGTTTTTGTCCAGGGGATTGATTATTTCAAATTATTTTCTTCTTGGAAACGTTGGATTTATTCCGTTTCTGAGCTTCTGTCTAGCCTGACATTTCCTTGAAGGTTGCTATTTTTTTTTGAAAGTTTTGATTCATTCAGTTCAAAACATTACGTTGTCTTATTTTAATTGTGGAACGTTGGATTCATTCCGTTTCTAAACTAGGTAGTTACTATTTTACCTGATCCGTTTTTTGTGTGGAACTTTGATTCCTTTCGCTTATTAGTTGAAAGGTGATTACTTTATTTTCATATTTGCGAAGTTTTGTTCAAGATTCATTTCGTAACATTACGACATTGAATACATTACGTCTTTGAGCACACATTTCGTGCATTTCAAACATTGATCACACAAATATTATTGTACTTTAATTAGGTAGGTACTCTACTTCTTACTTTTTCATTACCTATCTTATCCCTATTTAAACATGCCGAAAAATGGAAAGACTTCTGCTAGAATGAAAGCCATAAAGGCGAAAAAGCGTCTGCGTGAAATTGAAGATCAAGAAACTGACGAAGCTAAATCTAAAAGGTTGAAACAAAATGTCGTTAATAATAAAGCATCAAGGAGCAAAGAGACCCCCGACCAGACTGCTGCAAGGAGATACCTACTCAAACAATCAACGCAATACCCGCTCTCGTGCAGCGGGTATTGCCGATTGACCGACCAACTAAAAACTTCGCATGGTAATTGGTAGCAACATTTAAGGTATTTTTGCCAATTTTCAGTCTAATTTGTAGTTATTTTCAAAAGTTTTTGTAATTTTAGGGACATTTTGTGTGTTGGCTGTCAAATTCACGGCGACATCGAATCTTTAGTTCAAGGCAAGGTAGTTAGAGCAGAAAGTTTCAAACGAAATGAAACTAATAATGACCGTTTAACAGATTGATCTGATATTGTGTCCACAGTAATATCATATCATATGAGTGGTCCCAGGTATATTGTTTGAAAGATATCCTGTGATTTTTGAAACTTAACAAGGAACCGTTCAATCAAAGGTTTAATCGATCAACTTAAAACTTAGCAAGGTTATTGGGACCAATATTTTTGGAAATTTTGGAGATATTTATACAAGTCTGTGACGAAATTCAAGAATTATTGGCTTTTAATGACATTTTCGATAAACATAATTTCGGTTCGAGGTGTTGCGTGTATCCGTGCTCGCTCATCAACGCGTTACTCAGAGCGTTTTCCTAGTTAGTTATCCATACGCAATTTATAGCACTCTTCATAGTGATTATTCCATTGTACGCACCAAGTATGCAAAACTAATAAGAAACCCGCTAATTGGATGTTATTCTTCGTTCTGGCGTGTAGCGTGGCAGAATTGGTCCATGTATATGCAGTGAAAGGCAGCAGACCCGATGATATTACCCATTTTTCATTCAACATCTGCGAAAGAGTCACGCAGAAATGAAATGCATAACGCTTTGATCGAATGGAGCGAAAGTTACACAATTGCCAAGCGCTGACTTGGTACGTCAATAGAGCGAGAACAAGTGTCGCACAGGAAGAGTTTGTTTTGGATGTTCAATTCTGTGCTTTTTTGCATGACACAATAATTTGTGTTTAATTCGTGTGTTTTTAATCAATGATTTCTTTCAATGCACGTTCTTGACAAGTTAGTGTAAGGCATTTCTCACGACCACACAACCAATTCAAAGGGGTATGTGGTGGAAAACGGGATCATATCTCTAAATTTTGACAAAATTAGAGTCGTAGACAGATGAGAAAGGAAGCCATGTCAAATCCAAGTTGTTGCCAGTGTTTCATAAATATTTGCTCATATTTGCTTTATTTGCTGAAAAAAATTGATTTCAATTACAAATATTATTTTTTGATAAATAAATCATGTTCATCACATGTCCTGGTTTATTGTCAGAGATGTAAGTTGAAATTTATGTACTGATTGTATTTAAATTTGGTGTGGAAGTGAATGTTAACGTAAATTGTGTCTTTCATCCTTTCACTAATGAGCATTGGTCCAACTATGCTTAAAACATTGCAAATTACCTACATTACATTATTTTAATAATGTATTATTTAAGATAAAATATGGCACGAGTGGCCGTTAGCCTTGGTCAGCGAACTAATGTAAGAATTCGACTGTATAATGAATTAAATGTCACTTGAACAACATTACTTCACGCTCTTATAATTCATACACAGCACTTTTAGATATTATTGAAAATGAAGTCCTGTTTCCAGGTGTATTTTATTAATTAATAGTATAAAATGTGTAAATAAAATGAACTTTAACGGACAATTAATATGAACTCAATATTATATAAACTAACGTGTTGAATATTGACTCCCGTTTACTCTTCAAGAAAACAAAATAATCGTGTTGGATTTATAATTCATGAATTCATGATTCATGTTGAAAAACAACACGAACAACATTGTGTCAATAGTGTGTCGATTTAAACTTTTTGCCAAAAGGTTTTAGAGCCAAATAATTTTTCTTGCGATTTTTTTCAGTTTATATATTTGTGTATATTGCTTAGTTTGTCCTCCCGACAATAACGAAAGCTAAGAGGCTGGCTTGAGAGAGCTAAGACGGATCGAGTACTTCTGGGCTCGGTATTTGCGTGCGAAGAACACACATTTTCAACACCTCGACAGCACACCTCTTCCTCTCGACTAATTGCTCATTATTTGCTGTGTTTCGACGCCTCGGACGGATGTTCAGGTGCCAAAACATCGGCCGCTTCCGTTCTCAAGCGCTGAGGCGTTCACGCAATCCGCCCTGGGATGACGACATTGATGACGAGATCAATGGAGAGCTGATAGCAGCAAGTGATGCTGATGTGATGCGAGTGATGTAGGGATGATGGCGAGACATTGATGACGAGATCAATGGAGAGCTGATAGCAGCAAGTGATGCTGATGTGATGCGAGTGATCTAGGGATGACGGTGAGACATTGACGACGAGATCAATGGAGAGCTGATATCAGCTAGTGATGCTGTGATGCGAGTGATGTAGGGATGATGATGAGGAGGATGGTGATGACGACGACGACGACGACGAAGACGACGACGACGACGACGACGACGACGATGATTGGGAGGTGTGGTATTGATCGTCACAGGGTGGATCTCGTATACCATCCCCGTACAAAAGATACTTTATGCCATCCCGGAAAGATAACATATGTGTCTCTCCATAGTCACCTGTTTTTTAAGAAACAAGAAACAAAAATAGTTTTACGAACAATTCGCTTAAATTTTCAACATGAAGAACAAGCTAACAGTATATTATACTATGCGCAGAATTTGCATATACAGATTTACCGAGTGCTCAATTTCTTAAAGAAGAAGAAAAGTAAGTTCTAGAAAAAACACTTAAATTTACCGCACATTGAAGTGAACTTTTGACTTCTAAAAGTCGTAAAAGGGCATATCCCGAAAAATTGAATTATTTCTGCAGATCTATTCTCATCTAATAACATGGCTGCGATGGTGTAGCGCCCCACTCTATATTTTTTATTTCGTCCTTGATTTTGCTTTTTCAAACTGAGTTTTATGTTTTGTGTACTTTCATTTAACACTTACACAACTGGGCATTAAAACATAATTTTTATTTCTCAAGATCGCCGTACATGGAGGTTATTATTCGCACACACCGAGTATCCCTCTCTGTCGCTGTCTTGTAAAGTGCAAATGGAGTCGTGATCGCAATGAAGCTGTCGACGACATCGTCGTTGTCGCTAGTTCCTTCCTGGCGGAATGGTCGCTGTGATCGACCAGGCACACGGAACGCCTTTCGCGCGTTCCGCATGGATGCGTTCCACAACATGAACTTGCAGTCCAGGATCAGACGACGATTTCGTAACAAACATTTATTCCGAGCGAGCGGAGTCAAATTATTATTGTTATACGCGATACGAGAAAGTAAAAATCAAATGAAAACTTAAAAAACGTACATTTGAAAATATTATTGTATCATATCACTGACGATTTTATCATCTTTCTGCACTTTCTCACATTTATACAAATAACGGAACAGGTTGGGTGAGTGGTTAACGCTCTGAACTTGTATTCCGGAGGCCCGGGTTCGATTCCAGCGGCCGTCCTTCCTGACTGGGGTTTTTTCGTGGTTTTCCCTCAGTCGACAGGCAAATGCCGGGAAGGTACCCTACTAATAGGCCACGACCGCCTCCTTCCCACCTTCCATCCTTACCTACTCTTCACCATCATCTCCTAATCATCATCATAATCATTCATCCGTCGAGCCATTAGCCTCGCTGCAGAACAGTGCGACGTTAAGCCCCAGACCAAATAAAAATTATACAAATACCACTCTGTGATTCGGAACAGACTGATTATTCCTTTCCCTCTGTACATATCGGAAAGCGTGGGGATGTACCAACTTATCCCCAACATTCTTAGATTATCATTTTCTTCCCGACATCCCTCGCCATTCTTGGCACAGATATCGGAGCAATTTGGCTCAGTCAATAACGACTTGTACTCGAGAGTCCCGGATTCGATTCCCGCGGTCGTCCTTCCATACTGAGCTTTCAACATAGCTTTCCTCAGTCGAAAGACAATGCTGGGAAGGTTCCTAATTAATAGGCCACGACCGCATTCCCGCCATCCATCCTTACAACTCTTCATCATCATCATTCATCTGTAATCAATTCATGGTAAGAATGAGGACCTTCAAATCTTCTGTCAAGCCATAGTCATTTAGCTCAATTTTGAATACGATTGTGATGACTATAAAATATCGTTTTTAATATTGCTGGGATGAGAATCTATTAAATGTTTCAAGGTCGATCATTCTTACGGTGAATGGCTTTTAGTTGCCGATCAGTGCGACGTTAAACACAATAAAAGGAAAGGAGCAATCAACCAGCTCTCAATATCTTTATTTTCCCGTGTGTAAAAGCGCTTGCCCTCGTTCCAGTCTGCAATTGAGAAGTGCTCAACCCCATGTTATAAATCTCGTTATCGGCATTGTTCACGCCGGCCTGTGCTCTGTACATGTCCGATAGTTCTGGTCGGGAGTCGACCTCAGCACCTGTCGTGACTGAAGCTGACCGTCGGGGCGCGCTCCGGTCACTCGCACGGTGTTTCCTGCTTTGATAATGCACGCTGATTACGTTGTCTCAGCGAGGCGTGCGAGTTTCCTGCATGGATGCGATGTGAGTGATTGGCTCGCTCGAGCGAAGCACAATGCTGTAAATCAAACTATTTACTTTATAACTGTCACGCTGTAATAACTAATAATAATAACAGCTGTTTTATATCATGAAGTTATATGTCGTTCATAAAGAAAACCGGACATGTGTATCGATGCATGAAAGATAAGTTTAAGTACCTCAGTATTTTAGCCATTCGTCGAATTACATGATTTTTTTCTGTGGCCGAGTCATTACATTTCAATCGTGTCGATTTTTCACTAGGGTAGATAAAGTTTTAGATACGTAATATGCTCCCCGAGAGTCATAATATTGTACTTACAACCATAATTGCATCAAGTCACCAACAAATGGTATTCTCTTTGGAACCTATTAAGTTCTTTAATTTTGACAAAACATAGGAGCAGCCAATTGTGATTTGGCCACTCTAACTATGTCTATTAGTGGTAAGACAGCTGATACGAATAAACCATTTATCTTAGTCTTTTTGGTACGACCAAGGTAATCCAGCGAAATGATTTTCTCGTCTTCAAAGTAGAATATTCGCGGCGGGTCCGATCTCACCTGTCCAACTATGTGGTCGCATTAACACCCCATTGTTGTTCGAAAACAGCCCGCAGCGTGTTGGTAAATAGATTAAAAAACCACACAGAATGAATCACATTCGCTTCACACTCTCCAACCCGCGATCGGATGAGATAAATGATAGAAAAAGTGGTCATATTCCGTACTTACTTCACTGTAATAATCTCTCTCTCTCGCCGTTGATTGCAATATAAAACTTTGGCCGATAGGACTCGCCCTGAGCTATTGGTCTGATTAGTATTTAACTACATAATAAGTATTGTATTGAAGGATATTATTTGTTGTACTAACTGTTAGCTTTCTTTGCGAGCTATTTGTCGAGATCGATATGTGGATCATGTTGCGTAACAATCGATGGATAATAGCTCAAGCTCCGAGCATTGTTAGGTTTTTTATTAAATATTATTTGCACATTTGTTGTAGTTTGAAGCAGAATTATTATTGTATAACTTACATCACTTTCGATTGTCTCTTTATTTTCCTTCCAGAGTTGAAAGTAATTTTGACATTTGTGAGTGGAAGTCGATTATGAATATGCATCGATAACTGTTGGCTGATTTTTTTGTTCAAATTCTTGGCTGTCACAAATGAAGTAAGAGTTTGAATAAAATATCGGAGAGTGAATGGACTAGACAAAATATGTTATAGGTAGTACAAATTGAAAGTATAGCAGAATTTTTCGGTTTCAAGACACCCGATTCAATATGTCTTTTCTTTTCTTGGGACAAGTGGTGTAACTTCAGATTTTCGGCATCATCAGTGAGATATTTTTAGGGTCCACCACCATAATTTTCAAGTTGCTATCGTGAATATCTTACAATGTATAATGCACCTACTTATTCAATAAGTATCAACTTTGTTGATACTATCAAATCCAGGTGTGTGTGATGGATTTTTGAAGATAGCGAAAATAATATTGCAAAATAGTATACAATCGGACAGCCAAAACAGACCCTAGGCCACACAGGTCGGAAATTTTTTGAATTTAATAAATGTATTTGGAGCATGGACGCCATTTTAACATTCATTTTTATCGATTTCATTTGATTAAAATTACGTATTATCGAAATTTATTTTAAGTTTCAATTTGTATATAGGGTACGTATACGTTCTGATAACTCTATTGCGCCCAATCTACCCAATAAGTTACTCCACATAAAGTATTGTCTCCTAATACGTACTCTCTTCATGTATTATCTTTCAAACATAGTGTTTTTGGTATTATATCAAATGATAATACCTTCTGTGAATCCAGACACAGGGTTATTTTGTACACACGAAGTTCTATACTCTGTACACTCCCCCAAATAATAAACGGTACTTGGTACAAAACGTATTGGCTGCTGGGCCGGTTCCTTGACTATCAATCCTTGTTATTGTCAATGAAATCAGAGCTCACCTAAAAGAGTTAGATAATGCGTTTGCACTGACTTCATGGGATGATGCCATCAAACCTTAATCAGTCAATTCATTTTCTTTCGAGTACCGTTTATTATTTGGGGGAGTGTACCTCTGAGCTGAGGTATGGTACTTGAGATGAGCTGAAAAACCTGTCACATCCAATCAATTCATTGATGACATTCCTTGTGTAAGAGAATACATCAATATAACTATATTTGTTGACTTCAATTGAAATTAATAGAACTTGATTGTATGAACCCAAAAGTGTGCAACGCAAAATCAAGAGAACGGGCCTTCTTCTTCTGGGGACAGATTCACAAAAGGTTTTAAGCCATATACAAAACTTACCAATTTCTCATTATAGATTGTTATTTAAACGTAATTTCAATCATAAAGTTTCCGGTATAACCTTGTTAATGCATAATAGCTTTTTCGGACATAAACCAGTGTTATACTTCTTCGTGAAGCTAGCCCCAAGGTGTGTATATAAGTTGGTTGCTATATAAACACCTTGATCTAGCCCCATGTACTACAGTGGTGGAAACAAGATCGTTATATTCTGCCTCTCTCTCTCTCTCTCTGACCCATATCATAAACATGTTTTTATATGGAGCAGAGAGAGATAGCCAACCAACCAACTAATTCCACGCTTGTACAGAGTCAAAATCTTTGCCCCCCCCCCCCCCCCCCCCCCCCTGCAAGTGTTCGGGACAAGTGTTCAAACCGCTCCTGTACTGCTGCTGCTCGATTGAGATGTTCTGCGTGATTGTCATTGAAGACGCAGCACAATGCCACACAATCGCGGCTCGAGCTGGAGGACGTGATATCGGCTCATCTGCACTGATTGCTCCTTTCAGAGAGGCGAGAAGTCATCACAATGATGGCTGCAGGACGTACCATCTCATTGTCCCCGTAGACGTTCTGTCAACCTACTTGTGTGGACATCTAGCGTATATATAGGCTCTCGCATTTTTATGTTTAAAAAAATTGGTTTATAAATATACTAGGTATATATAATAAAAATATATAAATAATTAGGTACCACTAAAATAGGGAGCTTAGTGTGAGCGTCATCCGGGATTGTTAAGACACTAGGTATATTTTGTGTGTGTGTGTGTTTTTGTCAGCAATGTCCAGGTCAAACTGTTCAACCAATCGATATGAAATTTTGCACACACACCAATGTCCTAAGAGCGGTCAAATTTGTAGTTTTTGAACGAGATCATGTGATTGGTTGAAAATTGAAATTTGAAAATTTTACCGATCAACTTCAAATTTTTGCGTAGTCATTGGGAGTGAGACCAACATTTTACGTGTTTTGACAATTTCAAACAATTCTGTCAAGAACCTCAAGAGTTGTTGACATTTTACGGAAATTTTACGCTCGTTTTGAAATATTTTGTTAAATTTGTTCAAAGAAATTTTTAAAAAAATTAGGTAATCACTGCTCATGACGCATTCTATCAGATTGTCTTCCTCTATTGCCAAGGTCGATTATAGAGCAGCAACTTTCACACGCATATTAATTCGCATACAATACAAAGGTTCGCTTATCAACGCGTTATACACAGCGCGTTTTCCTATTACAGTAAAAGCGTAACTACGGTCGCTGGTACTCTCAATATGTTTTAATGCATATCAATAATACGCGTATAATACTTACTTCAAGTTTAGAAGAGGTAAAATATAGACAATTGCGTCGCGGTATTGTTCGGGCCTGAGGCTAAGTCCCTGAATTTGATACATCATGGATCTATTTATTTGCGCCAAACCCTCATACGGAGTTCCACTGTTATCATTATCATGCAAAGTGTTTGAAAGTGATCTCGTCTTGCTTTATTCTTGTCAATAAGGGAGAAATCCAATGCTGTGAGTAGGAAAGTAATGCGCGATTATAATTCTCCATTTGAAATCTGAATACGTAATGTAATAACAATCGATTGAATATGAAGCAATTATTTATTCAAATTGCCTTGCAATGTATCTGTGGAGAGCGTAAAGATCATTTGCGTGTTGCGTGATGACTTGATGCTAATAATCCCTGTTCTTGCCTCTGTTATGTCAATTTGTAGCAAACTGGACTGGTAAAGATCTGACGTAATTAAATGTATCGCGATCTGGGAGCTTTTGCTCAAAATATCGAAATGTACAAAATTAATCCCTGGACATTTTCTATCTCAAAGTCTGATAAATAAACCTACTAAATTCGAAACTTCATGAATGTTTGGTTATGAGTGTGACAAACTTTTTTAATTAGAGTTCTCAGTATGCATGAGCACCGTGATAATAATGTTCATGATTTATGCGAAAAGTATTACTACTCTACCCTCTCAATCTCATTTTATCATTTATCATGATTAGATAGCTATCAGCTCTCTAATCTTTGTTATCAGTCAGGCATAGAATTTGTTATGCAACGTACTGAAAGCAGTGCGTAGGTAACTGAAAAAGCTCAGGAGGCCAATTCGTTCGAAATACGTTTTGAAAACGCTTATACTTTTGCATACACTTGAAAAAGTTGAAATCTAATGCATAGTTGTCAACTTTTTCAAGTTTTTTTCACGTTTTCAAACAGAGCACGTTGTTATTGCTAAAATTTGAAAAAGTTGACAACTAAAACCTTTTTCTTGATTTCTACATTCATAACGGCCTCCACATCGACATCTGTGCCTTCAGATGAGGGGATTTGAATCCACACAAAATCCACGTTTCTTGGATGTTTAGCTTTTATAACTTTTGTTTGTACACTCGACAATTCATAAAACGGTATTTGAACGAAACAGATTGGCTGCTGGTCAGGTTCATTGACAATCAATACTTGTTATTATCAATGAAATCAAACTCACCTACTAGAGGTAGATGACGAGTATAGACTTCATCTGATGATGCCATCACATTTTTTCAGACAATCCATTTCTTTCAAATACCGTTTTATGAATTGTCGAGTATACCTTCTCTTTTAATAATATTACAATTCGTAAAACTCTTGTTTACCGAAGAAATAGAGCCTTATTGTGCCGCTTAGGTCAGTAAGCCTTATACTCTCCTTTCGTTTTACAGATCGTACATTTCTGTCATGTCAACGATACACATGATAACCTGAATTGTCATGCTACAATGCAGGAAATCACATACTGGTGCACAGGGTGATGCATTCTTTCCACCCGACCTGTGATAAATCAATCCGCAGTGACTTTCCTGCCGTGCACTTCATATCTACACGGAAGAGGGATCTCGCTCAATGTAGTTGTGACACGCTCAATTAGTGTGTCGATTTGTTGGCCGCCATCAACCTGCCAATCCCCGTGACAGCAGAGACATTTGCATTGTTTTTGCGAGCTCCTCGCAGATTCAGGAAGTTCAACTCCATTGCTAATTAGAAAGTGTGAGCAATGTGTCCGGTCTCTCAGACTAAATTCACTCTTAATATCGTTCGTATAAATCAGTCAATGTCAGACGGACGACTTGTTACAAGTGACAGCGTTTTGACACCTCAGTTGATCGCATTCCGATCTCGAACTCGTGGTCGGTCTTCTCTTCCACGTCTCTCATGTTCTGGGGGCGATTCCATCCATCAGTTTGTTCAAGATCATCGGCACTTTGTTTCAAGACCGGGAGGAGAGAAAGTCCTTTGCCTTCGTCACGTGCGTTAGTTTTGTTGGACTAGAGGGCCTGACGAATTCGATTTATTTTCAAGTGATTTTTATGTTTTCTTGTCACAGTTTTTACTTATGATGATATTTTAATGGAGTTCTATTTGGATGCTCTGTTCCACTTCAATGTAAACATAATATTGTGGGCTTACTGCAGAAAGTCACTAACTTCTGACTTCTGACTTCTGACTAACTTCTGACTAACTTCTGAGAAATGACATATATATTTAAAAAAAAAAGTTTTTCATATGTTTTATAATTACCACGATAGATAGTATAACTAAATTTTCACAAAATGTGAGTTGGTGAGTTTCTTCACTAAAGCCCACAATATAAAAGAGACGATATAAAGTTATGGATAACAACAGTTAGAAGACTATCCCTTGAATTCTAATACCAAATATCTAACAATACTTCATTGTAGTAATTAAATTCAAATAGATGAAATCACACAAATCACATACATAATCACATAAATCACATACAAATCGAATACACAAATGAAGAATTGTGTCCCCCACAAGTGAATTAGGAGCTATATACCCCTCTCCCCACTCCCCAACAGGGGTACGACATGAAATCTCTTTGTCAATGTAAAGGCAAATTGACAAGTTCATGAAAATGATTTTTTTTCTCTCTTCACAGCTACGTCCAGGTCAGCTGATGACTTTGTGACGAACCGTCATGGTTTTGAATCGGAGCTGTCTAATCCAACTGCAGCACAGAACGTCCTCCAATCACGCTCCGAGCAGACCTTCGATCGGCCGACCATTGTCCGCAAGTCGATCCGCCTCAGTCACGAGTTGCTGGACAACGTCGGGGCCGGCGGCGATGCTGGATATGGACCAGTGCTGGTGAGAAAGTCCATGAAGCTGACCGACGTCGCAACTCGAGACGCCTCGAGCACGGAGACGAAGCCGAGAGCGACGACTCGCAAGTCTGTCAAGATGGCAGGCTCCAGGAGTCGAGAGGAAGCGAAGATAGTTCGGAAGAAGACAGTGATTCCTCCCTCGTCGGTGATGACCAATTATCCCGGCTTCTGCGACACGCGGGACGTGGACAAACAGACGATCCGGTCGAAGAGCAAAGAGACTCTCGACCGAGTCCGTCTTACCAGCGAGTCTCGGGACTCGCCAAAACGCAAGTCGATAACTGCTCCGAATCATCAAGAGCAAGGCAAGAAGATGGCCAAAGTCGAGAGTGAATACGGAGTTCGTAAAAAACGTAAGTAGATTAGCGAAAGTGGTTCTATGGTTCAGTTCAGGAATTTAACAAATTTTGAAAAGACAGTTTTCCAAAGGGCCAAATTGTATCCAGTTAATATTTGATATTTTTGAGGCCTACAAATTATACTACCACGGACTGTGGGTATTTGGGAAGGTGGGGTTAGAGTGACTACAATATCATTGTGCAGAGTCAAGTTTTGAAGCTTAGATTCGTGTTTGGGGTTGAAGGTACAGAAAATGGTGTGTTTTCTATTTCATAGTGGAATAAAAAGTTTCTGAAATTATCTTCAGAGATGGTAGGTATCTTTGATATATTGTAGATCAGATTATCTTTGCACCACACTATGCTTGGCTTAAAGCAAGTTATGATGATATGGTGACATGAACTTTTTATTTGTTTCAGATACTATTACTCCAACGACTTGGAAAGAGGAGAGAAAGGAATTAGATGATCGAGCTAAAGCCATAGAAAAACAAGCTCGAAAAGAAAGGAAAATGAAAGAGAAGGAATCTCAGGGTGATCGTCCTCGATCAGCTTCTCCATCCAGCAGCAGCTCTTCAAAGGTGACAAAAGACGTTGGCGTGGAAGTGAAGAAAACACCTGTGAAGAAGCCAAAGCCTTCGCTCATGGAGGAGAGAAGGCGAGAGAAATCCCCGCCAAAAGTCCGACATTACGACGTGAAAGAGACGCAGGAATACATGAACAAGCAGAAGGCTCTTCGTCAGAAGGAGCTGGATGCAGCGAAGCAGAAGAAGAAGCAGGAGATGGAGCTAAGGAAGATAAAGCTTAAAGCTTTGCACGAGAAGCAGTTGAAATTAGCAGCAGTTAGTGTCAAGAAGCGGCCTAGCTCGAAGGCAGACGTAGCCGTTAATGTAGATCATGTACCGATAAAGAACACTAATGTTGAGACTGGGTCTATAAGATTGTCCACTATTGCTCCTCTGGTGAACAATGACATCCTGCCGACTCGGCTTGAAGCTTCGGCTCCCCCAGTCCTGCGTCCACCTGCCGCCAACCTGCCCCTCGAAGATTCCGACATTGACAAGCGCTTCCGAGCCATGACGGATAACTTGAACCGAGACCTGTGGAAGACGAAGCTCTTCTTAGACAAGCCGGGACAAGGCAGCGGAATAGTTCTCTCACATTCTCCGCCTGAGAAGCTGGCGAAGGAACCGATGAGAATGCCGGTGGCGAGTTCGAGGAGTGAAGTGTTGCACAAGAACGAGAACAAGAAGAAGGTAGTCAACGACACTGAAGCAGACCTTATCGAAAGAGGTTCGAACATTATGAAGGAATTCTATGCGGAACTTCAAAAGTTCGAGACAAATGCTGAAAAATTGAAAAACAGAGAATTATCGTCGCAGTTTGAATTGATGCACAATAACGACTTATCTCTTCGGCCACTTTCTGATAAACCAGCTAATAGAAATGCTCAGAAAAACACTGCATCCACTTCACAGGTTCCTTCAAACATTCATCTTCGAAACAACCAAGGTAAGATTTTATTTTAATTCAGTGAGTTTCAAATCGATGAGCTTAAAAGCACAAATAGTATTATGTACTTTAACTTGCATCTACAAATGTGCTAAAATTAAGAAAATACTAAAAATGTAAACTAATTGATTCAATTAGTTCACTCCTTACAATCATGAAAATTTCATTATAATTTAATGTTATATTAATGTTATTTGGAGTTTTATAAAATCAGTTCTAATTAACAAATGCCGGGTCTCTGACCCTATTTAATTACTTGTATGTATTTATTTTCGTAGGCAATCTGTCTAAGAACGCTCAACAGGCTCTAGACTACATGGCACATCGACGTCTCGTTGCGGGCGTCACAAAGATTCAGGCGGCATATCGAGGCTGGCTCGTGCGGCGTCGAGGCAAGATGCTGGCCCTCACTGATGACAACGACTACTGTCTAGTCACCGATCCTAACTACTCAGTCGGTTCAGTAAGTGATCTCATCTGTTTATTTTCAATTAACAAATAAATTTTAATTTTAACCATTAATGTTTCAAGAAGTAGAATTTTTGAACCGAACTGTGTCAAAATGGTAATATTTTGCCAGTCTTACTTTGTCCTTCATGCAAATCTTAGAAAATATTTTTCATTTGTAAAATACATTTATTTTTTCTTCGTAAGTACCTATGTGCAGGTTTTTGCTTCAATGCTGAAATTTTTGAAATGGGAAATTTATTCAGTGTTCTAAATGTTGACATTCTGTGTTTTAACTTTTTTAATGCAACAAGTCTACCACTCTCCAGGGCTTGATATGCTTGATATTATGTTGCATCATGTTTGATGTTTGATATTCATTATTTCAGGATTATGATGGCAAAGTAGACCTGGAAACAAAAATACGAGACGAGCTGAAGAAGGACCACAAATTTAATGCTAAATATTTGAAGAAGAGTCAAACTAAAAAGAAAGAAGAGGTTTTGCCAGAAGGCCTAAATTCAATCAATAATTGGCTTCAGGCACAATTAACTCCAAATCCCAACAACTTCATATCTGCAGTTAGGCAGAAATTGCAGCTGTTTCAAGACCAGAAGGAAGCCGAGACATTGATTCCTCCGTCTACCGATGCACTACATTCCAACAAAGATTCATTCCACTCCGTTAGCTACAAGACTGCCAACAATATACTCGCAAATAATCCTATGCTTTTAAGCACAAACACAGTTCCTATTATCCATCAACGTACGTCTTTGCGTGACAATGGAGACACTGTAGCTTCTTCACTGAAGTCCAGCGCTTTCGAATCTCTCTCCACGCCGATCACGTCGAGCCATCTTAAAGTGTCATCTGCTTCGAGCAAGTCTCGAGCAACTGAAGACCTGTCCAACGTTCGAAGACTGTCGAGTCACCAGAAACTAAATACACCCGACGTTGGTCTTGTGGTGAAGAAGCGAGCGTCCTTTCTCGAGTCTCGATCGGAAGGCATCATCACTCTCTCCCCGCAGAAGTCCCGACAGAGACGAAGACATCTGGCTGCTCAGAGGTTGCAGGTCACCACCTCCGAAGATGATGCGTACAACAAGCTGACAGTGACAGTGTTGCCAACGAAGCAGGTTCTCTCGTCGGATGTCACAGATCTTGCGGATTCTAAGAGGAGCGACCTCAGAGATAAACTACAGCAGCCGCAACCGGTGACGGTGGATGGCAGGGGCGATGCGAAGTCATACAACAAGCCACTAAGTCCCGTCAGAGTTTCAATGGTTTGTACATATATTATAAATAATGAATTTGCAATAATTCCTATTCTGTTTGAACTAATTATTTATCAACTATATACTTCTAGACTTGCATGAGCTACGACTTTAAATTCTTAAAATAATTCTTCTATCCACAAAAACATAAGACATATTGTAAAGACTTGATGAAACTGGCAAATGAAATGATCTTCTATTAGCTGTGTACCTCTGAAGCCAATAGACTTTGATTTTCATGTTTTTCTCTGCTTCAAGAACGTTTAACCGTTTATTTACATCTTGGAACACATTTCTCTATATATTATCAAAATTCTGAAGTATCTCAGACCCTTACTTCCAATGTATATACAGTATTTTCATGAGGACTTTCTTCTGACCACGACATTGAATGTTCCAGCTGCCGCCGAAAGCGCTGCACCTGCAGTTCCAAGCCGAGCTGAATCTGCTGGAGTCGGTGGACGAGTCTCGACGGCAGCTGGCCGAAGCCGAGAACCTGCGAGCCGTGACTCTCGCTCAGCAAGGCACCTCGTCTCTAGCGCAAGCCCTACAACAATCACAGGTACACACTTATCGAGTCTTCATCTCTGAAATTTAGTTTCATTTGTCAGAAAAATTCTCAGAATAGATATTCTCAGAAAAGCACATATTATACTATCTTTTTTGTGTGGCAGTAAAGTACAATATAATTCTGTGCGTGCCTTTGATGCAGTATGGCAGAAGTCCATTTCCTCAATTTAAAGTTAACTCTTTTGGAGTTAGGAAAGACTAGACTGAGAAGACCAAGTCATTTTGAGTTTTCTTCTTCATGGATTCCCAATTCAATTACAAATAAGTTTGGACGAAAGCAGACAATCTAGGTTTTTAGGTGGTCTGAAAAAAGAATTGAAATCAACTTTAGCCCTACTGCTGCCAAGGTACAACGGATATGCAACTGTTGTAAATTAGTTTTATTTTTTATTTGACAATATTTATTTGATGGGAAATGCATGTCATGTGACTGCAAAAAGAGCACAAAGCTGTAATGTTGAATGTTGATGTAAAAACTCTGCAACGTTGCATGTCAGTCCCAGGCTCAGCAAGACGAGCTGGAGAACCGGCGCTTCGAAGCCGTGCTGGAGCGGGAGCGGCTGGAGATGCAGAGGTTCTTCCAGGAGGCGCTCAAGACTCGAGACTCGCTGAAGCTCATCGCGCTCTCTGAGTTGCCGTCGCGAGAGGCTTCGGAGCTGCCGTCTCGTTCGTCCTCAAAACACGTGAGACTCTCATGTACTCTGAATTGCATGTTAAAATTCTAGCCTCAAGCAAGCTGCAGATAAATAACAAATCAAGAACTAGGAACTAATACCTCGTATATCTGAATTTGCGGTGAAAATAAGATCCAACTTTAAATCAACTTAAATATTACTTAAACATGAAGATATTACCATAACTAGTTTTAACTATAAAGAATACATTTCACAGTTATTTTAAAAGAAAATCCCCTGTAGCAGAATCTATTTAAAAATCAGTATTGTATCAGTACAGTCTCTTACACGTTTGGGATTTTGGTAGACGCTAAGTATTAGAAATTCTTAGCCCTCGAAATGCCTATATTTTTAGATTCAATACTTTCAGCTTTTGTATAAAGAAACCATAACGTATTTTTACAGATTATTTATAATTTATGATTATTTTTTAAAAATATTGGTTTGTTCCATTTTCATCATCATTATCACTCATTTCAAGCCATGGTAAATGTTGCTAGAATAAGTTTAACCAAACTAAGAGTAAGGTTTAACATTATATTATGGGCGAAACATTTACTTATTTGTACTGTCACAATTTTTCTGAAAAAAGTGCCTTTCAAATGATGTTAATTGTCTTGATTCTTCTAGCCCGAAATCGCGCTAACTCCTAGTTCTTCAGTGCCAGAAGTTTTGGAGAGCAACGTTGAGAGTGCTCTGGAACCAGAGTCTTCAGTCAACGCTTCCATGTCAGAGCACGTCATGAATACCAGCGAGCATATTGTCGACGCTATCACGAGCGATATCGTGTCTGACCAGGGTAAGGGTGCCTTTCAACAAATACAGTACAAATTATCTTTGTCACTCCTAAATTTGGTAATAAAAACAGACATTAGTGTATTGTGTCGCCTAATTTTGTATACTTTATTATGGTTTGACTTCCCCTATCATCACTTGTGGTGAGCAGTATGAAATATTTCATATAGAAGAATGTTTGTATAAGTTTAAACATGTTCGTAGATATTTCGAGCTTGGACATAACTCAGAAGATACGCTACCTCCTGCCCAATCTCGCTTTATCACCGGCTAAGTCGGAAACAACGGATGCAAGTTTTGACGACCGCTCTCGACCAGTTAACACATCTATGATGAAGTTCTCCCAGCATTTGGTACGTTAAGCATCTTCCATTCCTAATCCAAAATTACAGGACAGACAATCAAAGTATTGCAATGAAAATAAAAGTATGGCCTTTGTCCTACCTTTTCTACATAGTTTTAAATTCATAACTTGAATCTAAATGCACTCAATGTCTTTTATCTCATTTTCACACTTTTACTTTCTTCAGTTGGAGCAGCTGATTAAAGATGAGGAACGGCGAGCTCAACAAGAAAGATCTCTCCTCAAATTGCAAGACAAAGCACTGACTGAAAAGACAAAGGCAGAAATAGCATGGCTTGAAGTGCAGAAACGGTGAGCTTATTTAGAAAGATAATTTCCATGATTGAAGGACTGCAGTTTGATTTAACTTGCTTCATGTGTGTTTATTTGTTTCAAAGGGAACTGCTTGAAAAGGGGAAAGAAAATCAGGTGTCTGGAATTAAGAAGAAGCAGCGGGGTATAATTCTGAAACTTCAAAAGGATAAAGAAGACTTTGCAAGGTGAGTTCCTCAATATTTCCCTGTTACCTTGCACAAGACGAGCTGTCTGTCGCTCAAGCTTCGTACTAAGTCTCAATTCTTTTTGTTTTAGAATGAGAGAGAGACAAAAGCTGGCTGCACACGAACGCAAAGTAACCCTTCTGCGGCAAAAAGAAAAATTAAATATGGAGTTGTCCAGTCGAAGAGGAGAACACAAACTGAAACAACCCCAACTCTTCCCAAAACAAGGATCAAAAGACCACTCGCTTCGGTTGAAGGAGATTTTGTCTGAGAAGAGTTCTCTGAAGTCTGCTGATTCTATAAGTAGCTTGGCCTCAACACCACTCGGTGAGCAGCACTCAGAAATACCAGAAGAGTTATTACAAGATTCCGAATCACAATCGTCCATCATGACGAACGTGTCTGCCTTACTTGTGGATCCTCGGAAGGAGAAAGAAATTAAGTGTTTAGAGGAGCAGGTGTTGGAAGGCTTGAAGAAACTCGATAAAAACAAACCTTACTTAAATGAAGAGACGAAGAAGTTACAGCTTCGTCGAGAATCTGTGGAAGAATTATTGGCCAAACGCAAGCAGATGGAAGAAGAGGAGCGAAGCGTTCAAGAATTGGAGTCGGAGGAACTCGCTCTGACAAGCTCCGTGGCAGCGAAGAAGTTCATCACGGTCCGCGACTCCTGTACGTCTCCGCTGCAAACAACTGAAGAGGGTACCAAGTCCGCCATCAGCGAACACATTGTCAACTCGGAGAGTTCACTCGTCCCACCCGAGTCCGTTCCCGAGAGCATTGTGTCTCGGCAAACTGAGGTCCAGGCAACGGCAGATGTTTCCACCTCGGCTTCTGGAGTTGCAGATGCGTACAAGAATGACAGCTTCGAGTCTGTGGAGAGCTCAACTAATTTGGAATCTAATGCTGTAAAGCCAGCAGAACCAAAAGAAAACCCAGCTATTCAACGACGTAAATCTATTCCTGTGATTCCATTGAAAGCACCGCTCTCGCCCATAGGAACAGTTAAAGCTAAACGTCGGTACTCAAGTGGGTCTGATGATTCCGTCGTCTATTCACAAACCGAGACGACATCAGAGCAGAGCGATGCAGAAGGTCGAATCACTGCTCTGAATGAACAACTGAAGAGAAGAATGGTAGAAGCGGAAAGGTTGCGGCGTGAACAGAAGCGGATCAACAGAGAGCGGCTCAACAGCAAGGAACAGTGCCTTCTGAAGCAGATACAGGAATATGATAAAATCATTGCTCAAGCCAAGCAGGACATAGAAAATGAGCGGGAATTAGGGCATCTAAACACAAGTGTTGTTCGTCCAAAGATTAAACAACCACGTGTTGCTGAGAGAAAAGATCCAAACAAACCTCTCTCTTTCATTGTACGTAATTTAAACCAAGACTTCTCACTTGCGGCATTGGATTCAGAAGGTGAGAATAGCTTCATTTCTAAAGAGAAGGACACAAGATTATCAGAACCCGTCGCTGCAGTTGTGTCCACTGTTGCTATTGACATTGCTGTGTCAAACTCATTCTTGAGGGAACATTTAATGCCAGGAAATGCCGAGGAACAGAAGGAATCTGACATCACCGACAAGAGCAGCAACGACGCTTCGTCCATCATTTCCGAACACATCGAAGATGCTCTATCCGAAGGTAAAGTGTCAGAGGCTCAAGAATCGTCTGGTTTCCTTCTAAGCGGAGACGGAAACCAGAAGTCAAACTCGGATGAATCCAGCATCGAAACAACGATCCACAGTCAAGCGTTGTCTGCCAAGTCTGATCCCGAGACGAAACAGTCTGTCGAGCTTCAAGCGAGCGCTCGAGATAACGAGGACGAGAAGCTGGAGGAACTTATTGAGAAGCACTCGCAACGAGACAGCATCCGAACTCAGGTGGAGGACGAAGTAGCTTCGATACCATCCAGTAGCGAGGCAGACATTTCACATGGAGTGGTCGAAGATGTGGACGACTCCGTGGGGAAAACCTCTGAAGTCATCAAAATATTCCTTGGGGAGAAACTTGAAAATCAAAAAGAAAGAAAAAGAATATTCTTTGAACCTGATCAAAGCGTAATTTCTGAAGGACCTCTTGATGAAACTTTGCCGCAGGATGTATCTTTGGATAAATTGCCGCTTAATCAAACCTTCACTCTGGACCAGTCTAAAGACTCCTCGAAAAATGACAATAATGCTTCAGCTGATCGATTGACAGATGGAATCTTACGACAGCTTCTTAGAGAGTGTACCGGTTTTAAACGCAGAGTGAAATCTGCCGAAGTCACGGAAGAGTCCATCTCTGAGCTTCTTGAATCGAGAAACAACAAAACCAATGATTCTTTGAGCAGTCAAGAAGAGGAATCTCTGAACTCCAAAGACTTGAACGCCACGTATTGTGTCCCAGACCGAGACGATGATTTGCTCAACAAGAGCTTGGAGCTTGCCGACACTCTCCTCGGGGAATATCTGCGGGAGAGCACGGACCACATTCTGAACATCAACTGTCGCGTCGCTGTGCCGAGCAGCACAGACAGTTCTGTGAGACGTCGCGTGCACGAGATACTTGCCGAGAGTGCCTCGCCGTCCAGCATTCGAGCCACGAGTAGGCCTCAAGACCTGATGATCTCCACATACGATGTGCTGACCCCAGACGATGAGTCGCCCATGACGACACCAACCGGTTAGTATTGCATTGCACACATTCACAGTTGGTCAGAGGTGATCATTTCATAAACAAAATATATTCTCTTATTTAATTGGGGCATTTATCAACTCCAAAAAGCATCTTATAAAGACTTTCTAAAGTAATTAATAACTGGAGTATTCTTTTACTTTGTGAGTGATGAGAATGTGGTTTGTTCCAGTTCACTCGAGCGAGAACTCGTTCGACAAGGACACTCTGGAGGCTCCGCCCTCTTCTCCCAGAGATTTCGATGCAGGGTTGAAGGTGAGATATGCATTTTATCTGGACCCCCATTTTCGAGATCGTTTGAGTGCTCGCATAATCGAGTGTGTCGTGGCGTCATACCCAACGAACTGTCATTCAAGCTGCCCAATCAGTATATTATTTGTTTCTGTCGGACGTCAGGAGGCGGTTAATTCGTATTTAAGAATGAACAGATTGATCTCCAATATTGCTTCCAACTTTGGAAGTCCAAAATGACCTGGCTATTATTGAAGCGATAAACAACATGTTATATTACATGTTCTACTGATTTGTTTGAGCGCACATAACAAATAAATCATATTATATTCACCCTTGCTGTGCCCTTCGTTGGAGCAGCACATACATATGTACATATAATTCGTACATATGTATGTCACTCATAAGTTATATGTCTTTACATATATCAGGAACTAACAACATCACAATAACATCCCTATGTCCTAAGATGAGGAACAGTCACATGTTTCTGCTGGACTGGGTCAAGTAGTAGATCCAGAGCAAGGTTTTTACCTGTGTTTAAATAAAAATAACTTGGTAAGTAATCCTTTCCGACAACTGGCCCAGCCAAATTGAATATGCATTATTTCTCCCCTGGCTATTTTGAGCCACTCCTGACAGCCAAGACTTGATCTTGTTATTGTGCAACTAGTTACCGATTTCTTTTTATTCAAGTGAACACTTCACATTTTTAAACTTTTTTAATATGTCGAACAATCCTCAGTAGGTACACTCCCCCAAATAATAAACGGTACTCGAAAGAAAATGAATTGACTGATTAAGGTTTGATGGCATCATCCCATGAAGTCAGTGCTAATGCATCTAACTCTTTTAGGTGAGCTCTGATTTCATTGATAATAACAAGGATTGATTGTCAAGGAACGGGCCCAGCACCCAATACGTTTTGCACCAAGTACCGTTTATTATTTGGGGGAGTGTACAATAAAAATTAGTACTCGAAAAGAAAAGGATTGGCTTCTGGTAAGGTTCCTTGACAATCAGTTCTTGTTATTATCAATGAAATAAGAGCTCGCAGAGTTAGATGATGCGTTAACAACACAGTCTTCATTGGATGATGCCATCAAACCTTTACCTATACCGATTTTTATTGGTTTGAGTGTACATGGTTTCTAAGAGTGGTTTTAAAGAATGAATGCTCATTGCTCAAGAATGGTAGACTGGATGACTCCTTTGCCTAGGTGCAGAATATTTTTTATGTCCCCCCCCCCCCCTCCCCCTCATCCCTTTTTAAATATTTGACATTATTTCCACGAGAATGAGAGTGGGCTTTGTGTCAACATAATGTTAACTATAGGTACACTTCATTTGTTAGATGTCTCTATTAGCTAAGGCACATCCCTGCACAACCGCCTTCAAAATGTTTTATTGTACATTTCTTTCAAGCTATAGTGGACACTGAAAATAACTTTTATTGATAACTAGCTGACTCGCCCAGCGTTGCTCAGGGAATTGTTTTTTTTTTGGGGGGGGGGGGGGGATGAATGGGTGGTCAGAGGGATGGGGTAGTTGTCTAGGCTGTTTGCAGAGTTCTGCAGAGTTGAGATCGGTCAAAGGGTGTAGGAGTATATGAAGAACGGACAGACAGACATTCTCGTAGATAAATTCTGGTACTTCAGTCAATCTTGCCACTTGCTTGAAGCTCTGACTTCTGGATCTGTCATCGTCTAGACCGCCTCCTTTCCGACACAAATCCCACTCGACAATTGCGCTAATTGTCTGCGAATGATCGCGCGACGCGACCTCGGCAGCTGGCCGGCGGCCAAGTTGAGTCTCTCTGGCGCAGGAAACCCCGACTTGAGGACGGATTAGTGACTCACTCACTAGTGTCACGCGGGCTGTCCAGTGAGCACTGTCTGTCGGAACACGACACACATGTGATCAAGTCTGATGACACTGACAACACATCAATTGTAAATACTACATGTGTTTTTGTGATTGTGATTGAGTGCCACGAGATTGTGGCATGGAGTGAATTGGCTTTGCTGGAAAATTCGCGTGAAACCCAGTGGGTTGTCTTGCTTTTTGTGTGAAGAGATTGCATGTGAGTGATGTTCATTATCAACAACTACGATTTGTTGTAATTTTGGAAGAGATGTTTATTTTTCGGTGATGAAAGCAGTGAATGAATTTTGTTTGACGAATTTAGTAAGCTAAGCTAGACTTTAGATTTGGATTTTTGAGCTCGGACGAAGGTTGGAGTTGGAGGGTAGTTTTATAAAAAATATATATAACATTTAACAAAGCATGATCCCCGACTCGCGAGTAGAAAGTAGAAACATTTGATCCGTATTGCCTGTTCACTGATCAGAATTGTCTTGTTGTTCCCTCGCTTGTTCCTTTGTTAGGTCAGGTCTGGCCAAAATGAATTGCGCATTTTCGAATTCGACATTCATGTCTTGTGTTCTATGTTAATTTCTTTATAGAGAAATAAATTAGGTACCTTATAAAATTGCATATTGATATTATTATATTGAAATCCATATCTATGCAATATGATATCAATATTTTATGATGATAGGTAACCAAATATACGCTCGAAAAAAATGCCCTCTAGTGTGTTAAGGAAAAGACAATTAATTAGGGAATTATCTAGATCCATTAAAAATGTTAAATATTCAAGAATTTGGTAGTCGTCGAGCAATCTTTATTCCTAATCTGAATAAACAAGTTGGTAGTAAATCGCAAGCGCAAGAACGACCCAAGGGACGTCTGACGTCAAATCCCAGTAAATAAACACAATGCAAAATCATGAATGACCTGTTGCTGATAATTTAGTGCTATATCACACGTTGGCAGTACAGTTTATTTTCCCGCCTAAATTGGCTAGATTTACATTAAAAATTACACATTTTGAAGGTAGAGAAAATAAGTTTTTAATTAAACGAAATATATTTTAACGAAATTTGCGTATACTTCTGTTTCGACGTTACTCATAGATACAAGTTGGAAAAATAAATTAAATTTAAAGTAAATGGCAATAGGTAATTACAAAATCAATGTAATATACAGAAATTACTAAATAATATTTGTGTACTGCAAGCAATTACGACGTTTGTATTTGTTAATTGCGTTTGTATATTGATTGATTGTTGAGCCATCTTACATGGCTAAGCGATTACAAGTATAAGGAATCATACTTGTGTCTTGAGAGAACAAGGACAAGACCATCGTAATAAAATGATAAATCTTGTTATCGAAGAAAGTAGCCCAAATTAGTTCGATGTCGCATGTTATTTTTGTATTGCGATAAGACATCGTAATCAGTGAACTGAGAGATTACCGCTGCTCGTCCTACTAAAACAGTGAGTGAATCATTTTCCTTTCTTATCTCGCGATCTTATAAATAAGCTTCACAGCAGCGCTGGCGCCAGAAATCAAGTAATAATAAAAGATGGAACTATAATTAGCCAGCGCGAGGCATCACCCTCTCTCGAAAACACAACTCGCCTGTGTATTTATGATCTACAACTATAAATAGGAAATCGGCTCCCCCTGAATTGGCACAAAACCCAAAACTGAAAACCTTTTTTTAAAAAAATCTCATCCTTGTAGCTGGCCGCATCCGGCCGCTATATTGAAACATCGTCATATGTCCAGATCGTGCCAAGATACAAATTGCGCTTCAAAATGTTATCCCTGTGTACACACACATTTGTCGGACAAATGACCACTCATTTATTACTCTTGAAGCGAGTCACATGCGATGACGGGCATGGTCACAGCCACAGGGGCGCCGCTACTTGGGCGTTGAGGGGCTGAGATGGGTCCCAGGGGCGCCGCTACGTGGGCGGTGACGGACATGGTAACAGCCACAGGGGCGCCGCTACGTGGGCGTTGAGGGGCTGAGATGGGTCCCAGGGGCGCCGCTACGTGGGCGGCGAGGGGCTGAGATGGGTCCCAGGTCTGCGTCCCCCTGAAGCGGGGAGGGTCACATGCGATGACGGACATGGTCACAGGGGCGCCGCTACGTGGGCGTTGAGGGACTGAGATGGGCCCCAGGGCTGCGTCCCCCTGAAGCGGGGAGTGTCCCATGCTATGACGGACATGGTCACAGCCACAGGGGCGCCGCTACGTGGGCGTTGAGGGGCTGAGATTGGTCCCAGGCCTTGGTCCCAGGGCTGCGTTCCCCTGAAGCGGTGAGGGTCACATGCGGTGACGGACATGGTAACAGCCACAGGGGCGCCGCTACGTGGGCGTTGAGGGGCTGAGATGGGTCCCAGGCCCTGATGCGGGGAGGGTCACATGCGGTCACGGACATAGTCACAGGGGCGCCGCTACGTGGGCGTTGAGGGGCTGAGATGGGTCACAGGGGCGCCGCTACGTGGGCGTAGAGGGGCTGAGATGGGTCCCAGGCTGCTCCTCGATGTATTGCCAAATGCTAATAATTATTAGAACGTGACAATCCTCTGAAGTAGTACGTAAATGCACATTGCATAAGGTTTCCTAATTACATTCGAAATGCAATTCATCAATTTATATAAATAACTTACATGAATATTATTCAATCATTGTTTACTCAAATCCTTTAGTCATTATTTCACAATTTTTAGCGATTTTTTAAATTCAGCTTAATTCTTGCTATTTTTATTTATATGAGGCCTGCAAAATGCACAAAACAAAAAAATTCAGTTACTCTATTTCAAATTTCAATTAATTCGAGAATTCTTAAACCCCTGTAAATCGATTTGAGAAATTCAAACTTTTCCCAGGGCTAGCGCCCCGGACTCGTGTCTAGCTGCCCCCCCCCCCCCCCCCCCCCCCCGCCTGTGCCTCCATTGCTTGAATATGCGTACAATGTGCGTGCGTGTGGACTAGATTTTCCCGATGTTAATTTTCAGATTATAAAATAATGATTTTGCACATATGGTGCCCTCTCTAACATTTGATTTGCCTCCCTCCCTCCCTACCCATCCTGTGATATGTCATATCATCATCAGACATGACAGTGTAACATTAGACTGAGCATCTGTCCATGTTTACTCTGATCAGACGGTTGTTCTAGCTGTAAGTGTCGGCCACAAGTTAATGAATTCTGCCACACACATATATAAATACAACCCGTGAAAGTTTGCCAGAACGATCTCCCATTCTCTTGTCAACATCGCTCCAAGGTGTCGAGTTCGCGCGTCGCTAGTTATTGATAAACACCCGTTTGCATTCCACGCTTATCACACGGCGCGATTGTGACATGAGAGACAGGTCAGTGCGCGTCAGTCGGTCGCCGAGGCGGTTCCAATGCTGGGTTCGAGCCCCTGCTGCTATCCGAACACCAACTTGTGTGCCATCATCAGGCTAAACAGGAGGATCAAGTTGTGGGTAATACTGCGTTACGTTTTTCTACGAGTATCGCACATTATTGTACGAATTTATTGGATTAAACACATTTAAAAATGTGAACAGTTCAAGAGAACAATTAAATAATTTAATGGATATTACAGTATTTAGGATTATTTTCGAATTTTTTGTTATATGACTAAACTCAGTAAAATACAAATATTTGAACAGAAACACTGGTATTGTCAAGAAATAAAAATAAAAAGAGTCTCGCTTGACAAAGCCGGTCGAACGCATCGGCGAAATATTGCGGACTCTTTTTATTTTTATTTCTTGACAATACCAGTGTTTCTGTTCAAATATTTGTATTTTACTAAGTTGTTTCCTGGTATATTATCTTCTTCTTTGTGTTTATTAATGACTAAACTCATATTGAGATATTTCCGACGTCAATTACAATTTTCACATTTGAAAACTGTGGTATTTCCCTTGAAAATAAGTTGTTTGATAATTTCGTGTGATTGGAAGGTGTAGGTATTAATAAGTAGCAGAGAAGGGTGTCGTTTTGAGCTTCCAAGGCAGTGTCATTTTGGTACATTGTGACATTTCAGGCTTAGAGCATCATGTGCGGAAGAGGGGGGGGGGGGATATGTGGCAGTTATTTCTGTCACTTACATTTACCAATTCTGCCCATTTTTACTATTGATCAGTAACCAGGGAGCTACGTACCCCTTCTTGTTTGTAGCTCTTGGAAGAAGAAAGAAGTTGCTAACAAGTTGTGGACTTGCAGTGGATTTAGAAAGAAGTTGCTAACGTGTTGGGGATTGCAGGTGGATTTAGGAGTGGCTCTTTCCTCGGCGGGAGACTCGGACCATGAGGGTTTCACGCAGGAGTGGTTCGACGAGGACTTCGGTCTCGCGCACACGAGGAGAGAAGCGGAGGAGCTGCGGCTGCAACAGTTGCAGATCGAGCAAGAGGTCGGTACCTTCAGTAAATGAAGTTACAAAATATTCAATGGTTTTGTTTTGTAGTTATTTACTTAGCTTTTCCTATTCTAACTAGTGATGCCATCGGGTACCCGGATACCCGGGTCAGAACCGGGTAATGGGAGACCCGGGTTACACTCACAACCCGCGAGTAGTAAAAAAGTAAAAAAAAAAAAAAAAAAAAATTTTTTTTTTTTGATTAAAATTTGTTTTTTTGCGCCAATTGAGCAGGGGAGTATACAATCAAGCCATTCCTCTCTCCAACGGGAATCATCACGCTAATTTACCCCTCCAACACCACTCTGGTCCCCACTCAGACAGTGCAGCACTATTTGCTGCAGTCCTATTTTCAATTGTGCTATTTCCATTGCGCAACAATACCTAAAAACTCAAAAGGTATACTGTTTATTCTTCCATCATCTTTAAATCAAAAAAAAAAAAAAAAAAAAAAAAATTTTTTAAAGATGGCGGGTACCCGCCCGGGTACTGCTGGCGGGTACCCGGGTACAAAAATTACTACCCGATGGCATCACTAATTCTAACATTACATTTTATCATTATTTTTTATTTTTTTAAATAACATCAGAATTTTGTTTCTGTTCCTTATAGGAGATTATACCTATTAGGTTTTTAATGTCACATGTTTTAGATTGTGCTACTTTTACCTCATACATGAATCTTACAAAAATTGCCTTACTTGCATAGCTGGGTTCACAGGAAGCAAAATGTAAAAAGACTAGTCATTTTGATACAACTCTGTTGATTTATCTAGTTGAAATCATGGAACAAATATCATGATATCACATTTGGTTTAACACGACAAAGACTTTGGACCCAATTGGTTTTTGTCAACAGAATGTTATTCTGCTGCTTGTTCTTGTGAAATATCTCACTTTGTGTTGTGAATGTTTCAGATCCAGCAGCTGGAGCAGGCTCAAGGTCAGATCTCGTACACGATCCACGGCTATCCGTTCCGCGAGATCCCGAACAAGCCTCCTCCCCCTTACACGCCCCCCGGACAGAGCCCCAGCCCTCGCAGCAAGCAGCAGGAGTTGAGACGCCGCCAGCTGAAGGCGGTGCCGGCGAGCCGCGAGGAGATCTCCACGCTCACCGCCAGCGCCACGCGACACCTCTTCTCCGCCATCACGCAGGGCTCCGACCTCGACATCGTCAAGCCGCCGCAGCAGTTCACCGAGCCGGAGACCAACGACAGCAGGCGCGTGTTCAAAACATTCGTGTTCGACTTGACCAAGGAGATAGTGAAAGACGCTTACGAGTGGGAGGCTTCGACGTGGAAGCCCGCGTGGGAGAAACCGACGTGTTCGAATAAGAGTCGGAAACTTGTGCCGCGCTCTCTGGAAATGCTGCAAGATATCGTGCAGAGGAAGATCTTTCTCTATTTGGGATTCGTACAGAAGTCGGGGAAGGATAACATGATTATGAGTGGGTGTCGGAAGAAGAAAGACACCGTGGACGAGCTTTTGATGCGGGAAGCGCACGAAGAGGAGGAAAGCTGGACAAATTACGACGTAGACGAAGCTACGCTCAAGAATGACATAACAATGACGATCTTGAACAGCCTTTTAGACGACACTGTCCAAGTGTTTCAAGCTATTCATGAGAGACGGAAACAAAAAGCCATAAGACAATCGAGTGTTATTTGTTAAAATACTTTCCGTTGAATTGTTAATCTACCGATTATTCAAAAACATTTTCTTCATTCATTTCAATGAACATTTCTATGTCACATAGTGTATTTTTTATTGAGTAGTTAGGCATAATTGAAGGACTAGTTGGTTTCAATATATGGATACAATGACTTGCAGATAGTATTTAATTTTTATTACGTTGATAAATCAGACCTGTTAATGCTTTTCCACATACTGACTGTGTGCCACCGTCTGTAAGACTTTGTTGGCGTTTCTTGTAAGAAAAGTGCAACTCAACAAACTGTAATTACAAAATGTGTACACCTTGATTTTGTGTCCTCTTCTTTTCAGTTTGTGTTACCCAATCCTATGAAAGACATAAGGTATCATGTAAATAATTAGGCAACCACATCGATAAAATTATTCATTAGAAAGAAGGAAGGTACAATTTACCTATGTAATGTGTGGTACCTAAATACATGTACCTATATTACCTATATTTCTGGGTCTGGACAACTAGAAAGTATGTTCAGGAGCATGAAACCAGACATAGCCATGCAATTACCTGATGTAAATTACTTGTAATCAAGTGGAAGAACTCTACACTGAGTAGGCTTAATTAGCCTACTTTGTGTCCAGTTCTACAGAAATACTACATAACTTGGATGTTCTTCCAATATCACCACTGATGTTGAAGCATAACAGAACAATGCAGAACGAGTCAAAAGGACTGAAAATCTCAATCAATCTGATATCCTTCCTGACCAGAGGCAGGCATGGGCTGAAAATCCAGGAATTTGATGAGGCATTGGGCCTGTAAAACAGAGGAGAGAAAGAAAAAATGTACAGAAAATTATTGAAACTGAAAATGTTAGAAAATATAAAATATGAAGTGCAGGCAAACTACAGGAGACATCTCTTGTCACTAGAGGAATGGAGCCTTTTATGTGGAATCTATTCCTCTTTCCTTCAGAATGGTACAGAGAGATGCAACTTTTCTCCACATTTCCATCTTCCTAGTGCCCGTGTATATTAGTCGGATTAATCAACATGAATCGACCAAGTGAGGGGTAAAAATACCGTCACCTCCACTTTGCATACAGACTCCCCCGGATCGGGCCCTTTAGGTCAACTCCTCCCCATGTCCTCCACGTATTATCAACAAAGTTAAAAGTAAATATTAATGTGCGCAAAATGACCTAGTTGTCGACGCGCCATTAAACAATAATAATCTAATCTAATCCACTTCGCATAGATCAAACGTCCCAGTCGTATTTCCTGTACTAATAGCTGGAGGTGTCGGTTTGTTTTTATTCCACGTTTTGAAAGGAAAGGTTTATTTTGCATATTATGTTGTACATTTTGAACAAATGTGTGGAAAATAAAAACAATGTTCTAACTCAAAAATATTATTTGGGATTCTTTTTTGTGACGTGTGACTTGTATTATATTTTTTTATATTGTACTATAATTCTGAAATTGGTTTTGAAATCTCTATGCCCCATAGAACAGAGAAAAATACCACATCAGTAGGTAGGCTACTTGAATCACGAGCGTTTAGGGTTTAAAAATATCCCGCCTCACTTGAACAGCCAATCATCAATCTAGAACGCGGTTCGTTCGGGATTGAAATTTGAAGAAGGCGGTGGTAATCTGGATGTATGCAACCAGTTGCATAATATTTTGAAGCTAGTGTCAATTTCAAATTTTATTTATTGAAATGGATAATAATTGGAGAAATATTTGTTTAATTTTTCCTATTCTGTCTGAAACGGTAAATATTGAAATTACTTTACATTAGGTGTACTCTAATTCTTTAATTCATAGGTAGTTGCCATTTTAGGTTAGAATGTAAAATTTGCAGCTTGGCCACACAACTTAGCTAATAAGTTGTTGATTTTATTAGTGAGCAATCTTGTAACGAAAAATATTATAATTGCTTTGATGAACATCATTTGCGTAGCCTAGGAATGTCTAGAACCAATGCTAACAATGGTTGAAGAACTTAACGTAAATGGCAAAATTCTTGCACATTTTTGCCAACACCTGCTACCTGCCTGTATTCCCCGGTAGTGACTAAAATCCCGACAGCCGGGATTTTCAGGTTAAAAAAATAGTCCCGACTGGCCTTGTTTATTTATATACTGGTTAAGAACGGCTTTCAGCATGACCGTCCAGATGGCGCTATGGATAGCGTACTGGACCACGGTGCAAGAGGTCGTCGGTTCGAATCCGGCCGGGAGCACATTTTTTTTTATTTGTAATTTTCACAAGTTTTAATTCTGCCTAACCATAGAGTTATTTTTTTTTAAGTTGCCCAGTTCGAATTTGTCTACCCATAGAGAGTTTTATTCCTTAGGCTGCCCAGTAAAACCTACGGTCGGGACTATTTTTTTAACCTGAAAGTCCCGGCTGTCGGGATCGTAGTCACACCCGTATTCCCCTGGCCTGGGAGTGGAGTAGTACAACATCCAACCTACTGGTGCTAACATCGCGTCGATGCAGTCGATGCGATGAGGATGCAGTCAGCGACAACTGCGGTCGTACAGTTGGATGTTGAACTACACGTCAACCCGTGCGGGGGAAGTAAACGGGCACAGCAGATTTAAAACGGCAATAAAATATCTTGGATTTTCTTCAATCAACGCTATTACTAACGCTTGTTTCATTGAAACATAATTTTTGAACATATTTTAGGAGTCATCCCAGGTTTGCACAGAAGAAGAAACTACAAGTATTTTGGAATATATTAAACAAAATGACTTGAATAACTTTGTTGAGGATTTGGTTATCGATCGAATAGAGCAAATATTACGTCAAAGAGTGATACCAGAATTTTGGAGCTACTTCTCGGTCAAGGAAACCAGAAGTGACTATGAAAATTTCGAGAAGTTTCGAGATGCCGTCAACAATCTTTATAATTCATTGGCTACATTTGTTCAAATGTTAAATAGATTAGACGTTATTCGTCAAAAGTCCAATATTCAACGCACTGTTTACGAAGAAAGTACCTTGCTTGGAACATTTAAAGTAATTGTTCGTGCTACGTTACATTCTCAACTTCCATTGAAGCATTCATCCATCACTGAACATTTCTATCGAATTTCCTTCAAAGTGTTTTGCAACTCTGACAAAATACAGCTGGAACACAATGATTCTGCAGAAGACGTGGTCCAGTGTGAAGGCTGTGATCTAGAGACTGAAAAGTGTCAATGTCTCACAATCATTCAAGTCTTTCACGACATCAACAAGAAACTCATTGATCTCAATTTGCTAGAACGTATAGCCGGAGAAGTAATAACATCTCTGATCCATGTAAGGATTGAAACTCACGTAGCACAAACATGCAAGGGTAGTTTCGATATTCATTACATTGAACAGCTTGAGAAATGGCTCGACTCTCACGTAATGGGATGGCTTACGAGAGTATATCACTGCGACTCAACTTTGTCTGATGTAGAAGCTGCTACACAAGAATCGATTAAGAAATTCAAACAAAAGCTATTACACTTTCTCTATGAAACTTACACCCGGACTCGGATCGAACAGCTCTTCAACATCATTATTGAGTATCCAGATTCGCAACCTGCCATCGAGGACTTGCGGTCGTGTCTGCAGAAGACCGACCTTCGACCCTATCTCATGCAGACGCTCCAACGAGCTCTCGAGACGCGATTGCTTCATCCCGGAGTGAACACTGTGGACGTGTTGACGGCGTACGTCGCGGCAATACGAGCTCTCCGACAGCTGGATCCCACTGGCGTCCTCCTGGAGACTGTGACGCAGCCCGTGAGACAGTACCTGCGTTGGCGTGACGACACCATACGATGCGTGGTCGGAAGTCTCACGGAAGAAGGACCCAACGAACTAGCGGAGGAACTTGTGAAGGGGGAAGCTCTGCAGCTTGAAGGGTCGCCGCCAGATGAGGGAACGGATAACTGGGAAGTCTGGAATCCAGATCCTGTTGATGCTGATCCTAGTGAGTCCTAATCTAATGGTTAAAATATTGTCCCTAAGGTACCTACGTAAAAATATAATGTGTTAGTAACAAAAGAAAGAAGTCCTCTCCTAGTCCTCTCTAGTAGGTAGCCCAGCTATCGAGACTTTTTGTCCAAACCACCGCTTGTAATATGATGTGTATTTGCATTTATATTTATATTTATATTGATATTTTGCTTCAGCGAAAACATCAAAGAGTCGTCGAACATCAGATATAATATCCATGCTGGTCACAGTGTATGGAAGCAAGGACCTCTTTGTCAATGAATATCGAACTCTACTGGCCGACCGATTGCTCTCCCAATTCAGCCACAACACAGAAAAAGAATTCAGATATCTAGAGCTCTTAAAACTCAGGTAAATATTTTATGTGTCTTCAATCTTCATTACTGATTTTCAAGAAAATTTGTTACCTATTTCATTCCTATTGTTTTACCTAGAACTATAATTTTATTGAACTAGTTAATATTTTCTCTTCTGACTTCTAAAGTATTTTCACACTGAAAACATACCAAAAGCTTTAGTGCATTCGGTTTCGAGACAATATTTTCGTATAATGTATGTAACGCACCTTTGTCCTCTTAGATTTGGAGAATCTCAACTGCATTTCTGCGAAGTGATGTTGAAGGACGTGTACGACTCGAAACGCATTAACGCACATCTTCACTCCGATGCCAACTTCAGTCTTTGTAAGCAAGATCATCCGACGACAGCGATGATTCTGTCGGCACAGTTTTGGCCAGCTTTCAAAGAAGAGTCTCTGGAATTGCCAACATACATCAAGGAGCAACTTGACGTTTATACCAAGGCTTTTGAAACATTAAAGGTAAATCATGAAGTGATGGTATAATCGTGGCTTAGACACTATGAGAATGCTGTCATATGGTTGGTATCTTGTTTAGGGCAACCGTACGCTCAACTGGAAACATCATCTGGGCTCTGTGAACATTGACATAGAGTTGAAGGACAGGAAGATCAATTTAACGGTGTCACCTATCCATGCTACAATGCTGTGGCATTTCCAAACTAAAAGTAAGAATGATTATATTCTATTGATTAATATATTATTTGAATTTGACAGTAACTGAGTCTGGCTTTAAACTTTTAATGAGGAATTACTCTAGAAAAAACAATAGTAGGTACCTATTGTGGGTCATGTCTTGAATGTCTTGAAAATTTAGAATCTTGTCTTGAATATTAGATATTACATTGAAAGTTTTGTGCTGCAGATAGAGGGGTAGTTAGTCCATTTTCTCGATTTTGCTTTGCACACTTTTGAAATGATGTATGTAATCAAGCTTTATCAATTGGTATTTGACTGATGTTAACAAATACAATTATTATATTCAAGTATTCCGCATACTCAAAACTTAAAATTGGACAATCGCTTTGTTTTAAACACTGTTCTGTATTTTTAAGCATTGTGAAATATTTATTTGCAACAGATCAATGGACCGTGGAGGAACTGAGCAAGATGATGCACGTCCCCGCCACGGTCCTGCGGCGCAAGATAGCGTACTGGCAATCCCAGGGCATTCTGCGCGAGGTTTCCACCGACTCCTTCCTCCTGATGGAAGAGAGCCCCTCGCGTTCCAAGTGCCACAACTCGGGCGAGATGGTGTGCGAAGACGAAGAGACGGAAAGCGCCATGGCTTCGGCCCACGATCAGCGCGAGGAAGAACTCCAAGTGTTCTGGTCGTACATAGTCGGAATGTTGACCAATCTGGACTCGATGCCGCTCGAACGTATACATCAGATGTTGAAGATGTTTGCTTCGCAAGGACCGACGGCTGTTGAATGTAGTTTACAGGAGTTGAGGCATTTCTTGGATAGAAAAGTCAGAGATCATAAGCTGCTGTTCAGTGGTGGCTTTTACAGACTGCCTAAAGCTTAGATGTTTCATTAGGAATTGGATACCTAATTTGTGTATTATAAGAATGGATTAAATTACAACTAAGTATATTGGAATTCTTACTCGTATGTAGAAACTGGCAAAATCCCTCATAGAAATCTTCTTAAATGCTTAATAAAAAACAAAAGATAATTAGCATAATAATTAATAACATACCTATTTATTAAAAGTATTCAAATTACTGTTATAAGAGTTGGTGTGTATTTTTTGGAAATCTTGCCCCTTATGATTCTAATTTGTATTTGTATAACAACTAATACATTTGTTTCTTCTTCTAAGGAATGAATATCCTCATAAAACTCTTCACAACTCTGTTGTAATTTTTGTCTCTTTAGTGACCCTATAGTGCTGGAAGTGTTGGAACTAGGGATGGATTATTTACTAAAATAATAGGTTCAGTTATTGCTTCCAAGGAATGTGTGATTCAATAATACGCGTTTGGCGGGGTAGGCCAGGGGGGTGGGGGGTACAAAGTATGGTGAGGGGTCGAGAACACACTTCTCAAACTCACATTTCATAACATAATTTTAAGCCTAAATATAAACGATATTCCAAAGAAACAGATTGGCTGATAAATATTTAGCTAACGCGTCATCTGACTCTTCAGCCCGCGAAATCGTGATTTTTCAAATGGCGGACAACACCACATAATATTATGGCGTATTTTGCATTTTATTTTAAAACTTGTTTTCATATTTATTGTGAAGACGAGGATGAAGATAAAATCCAAAGAAAGTATTAGAACAGAGAATTTCTTTAAAATCTATTTAATGTCTTTAAAATAAAATTGTATTTTTTACCTAATGTATAACGTGGGCTTGGTGGAGGAGAAACTGATTTTGTCCAATGTCGAACTGAGATAATGGCGATGTTATTATAGGAAGTACCTAAGGAGAAGTACCTACCATAACAAATAGACAAATATTGTACACACAAATACGCATAGTATTTATTAAATTACTCGTTTGTTTAATAACATCTCGTACGTTTTGAATTAAGTTTGAGCATAATTTAGTTATTTGAGTTTAATTGCTGGTCCAATTTTCACCTTTCCTAAATTAACTGGCATTTCTGAACACACGCGGGACTTGAAAAATGTATATCTAATAAATAAAGCGTTTTTATCTATTATTTTTGATATAAAAACACGTTTATGAAAAAATTTTATTGACAGTTTTTTCTCTAAGCCCATAGGGCAAATTGATCACTGAACTTCGCTTTGTCATCGCCCACCTGACTTTTGCACCTTTAGTCATGGAGGTAAGTTCAGGATTGTGAACAGGTCATTTGTTGCATTTCTAGAAATGTACATTTATTATGGCTGAGAATGTGAAACCATGCTGGTCGTGTAATTGCGTTTTCGTATTTTCTCTAAAATGTTGTGACAAAAACCAGATTTGCATCAATCGAGTTTGTCTAATACCATAGACATTGTATAGCCTTCAATGTCTATGCTAATACTGTACGTCTGCGTACGACTGGTAGCTCAGTATGGGGCCATGGGCTAAGTTTTATCATGACATATTTTGGAGGAGTCACATTTTTCTGGTTCTACAAGCACTATTCTTTCGTTTTAGCGAACTATTCAAAATAACTGACATAACATCCTTCACACTAGATTCCAGTGGAAACTTAAAATGACTCAATGCTGACAAGAATTCTTCCCTGCGGCATTGATTGGATTTCTCAGAAGATGGCGCAGTAGTCGTAGTTGCAGTATTTGTAGGAGGAGTTGTAGTCGTAGTTGCAGTATTTGTAGGAGGAGTTGCAGTATTTGTAGGAGGATTTGTAGTCGTAGTTGCAGTATTTGTAGGAGGAGTTGTAGTTGAAGGAGTTGAAGGAGTTGTAATCGCAGTAGCCGTAGTTGTAGGAGGAATTGTAGTTGTTGTAGGCGCAATAGTTGTAGTTGAAGGAGTTGAATGAGTTGTAATCGCAGTTGTAGTTGTTGTAGTCGTAGTTGCAGTAGTTGTAGGCGCAGTAGTTGTAGTTGTAGTACTGCGATGACGACGATGAGGAATGAAAGGAATGCGTGTTGGTCTAGCATCTGATGCCTGTGCATAAAGAAACAATTGTGATGGCAGCGAACGAACAGCGATGATTTTAAACATTTTTCTCAGGGGGGTAGGACTGAAAATGTAGGGAGAGCACAAAAAATACCTTCGTAGTTGTTGTAGTACTGCGATGACGACGAGGTTGAAAATGACGTTGTCGGAAGGGAGGTCTGGCAGCTGAAGAAACCTGTGTGCATAGAAGAAGCAAGGTGTTATTTAATAACCAAATACAATAAAGTAACGTCATCTGAAAATTAACAAAGGGAAAACTCTGACGCATAATAAATAAGCACGAAAGCAGTTAGGAATAACCGGGTCGGGGTGTAAAATTTTGAATTCCAGATCCACAAATGCTATAGTACCTATTTTAGACATGGTATTTTATTGAGATTGCTTCAGCAGAAAAATATTAAAATATTATCTTTGAATATCCTTACGTGCATTTAATTCAAAAATATGTAATATTCAATTAGCTCTTCTAAGTAAAATAGTGCACCTTTTGCCTTGGCAACAGTAGGTTCCAATTGTAATATTTGTTGCCTATTCGAAGTTCCATCAGTGCATTACACACTGTTTTTTTCATTTTTTTTTCTATTATGACATTTAAATTAGATTTAAATGTATACACTTTTAATTTTTTGTGTTATAAAGTGTGTTTCTAATATTATTATTGGTGATATTTCACATTATATCATCAAGAAATTAATGCGACTTACCTATTATTTTTGCAATATTATAATAATCTAATTCTATTGTAATTTTAGCTTAAACATAAATTCTGCTTTATGCTTATTCTTTTTGCACAAGCTCGCTATTGATAGGAATTAATTGTGTTATACTTACAAGTAAATGACCCAAGATTGCTACAAGCAGAAGCCATATTTTTAGATCCATCTCCCTGCTCCTTATTCTTATCCTGACCACAATATGCAGCTTACATATCAGACGCACACATATTTATAAAGTGGCTTCACATATCATTGCTTCACATTTTTTATCATTAAATATTGTTTGTCCACTAAAAGAGTTGTGAGATTTCGAGAGTGATATCAATCTGCTATCTTTTGAATCATGGCACGAACCACTTAACTTTGTTTATTTTAGTGTAACACCATTGTACTTGATATGACACGTGGAGGTATTGTAAATATTGCATTAAATTATAAGACTCCATTGTTTACGTCACCACTGCAAAACTAAAAAAGTGTCTCTTAGAAATGATCGGATTTTAATACATTTCCCAACGTCCGATAAGTTATGCCATTTATGTTGAAAGTACGCAGAGAATAAGGTTATTACATGATTGTACTTGTTTGTACAATCATCTTGTTTGTAAATTATCGACGCGACCACTCTGTACATTTGAATATCGTACAACTAAATGACAACCATTATTTACTCGATATTGCACATGTTGGTAGATATAAATACAGTGGCGTATCATCAGATTTCAACACCCCTCTCCTCCCCCCCCCCCCCTCCTCGAAACATAATACTCTTTTTATAACCTCAGGTCCAATTTGGGTCTAGGGAAGGCCCCTGAGAATTATTCGGGTCCGGGCCGCGCAAGCCCGGAAATTTTTTAAAAATAGCTATAGAATTTAGTGCATTTAACGCAATTTAAACATGTTTTGGTCGCTTTTTTCCTTACTTCTGTTTCTCTTGCTATCGTTGATCGATCATTTTTGTTTTCATGGTATTCATTTGGTCCAAATTTTCCGACCCCAGCCCCCGCAGCTACGGGGGCTGCAACATCAAACTACACCAGTGGATAAACAATCATTTAAGGCAACGAATTTAAGGCAACAAAGTCAAACGTTCGAAACCGAAAAATATGTGCGAATGTTGTCGAGAGCTTTGCCGTCTGATACTCCCTAGTTGTCATCGCCGAAGACGTGACTTGAGGTGACGTAACAGCTTGTAAGTCAACGCAATGATTGTTCTGGTGAAGTAATCATTATACATTATAAAATGATAAGTTATATTTTATAATTATATAACTTTAGTTCAATATTATAACATGACCAGTCACAAACAATTTTGTGACATTTTAATTTTGACCACGCTTTTTGTCTATTTTTTTTTTGTAGTAAAGAGCATTCTTACGTATGGAGCGGAAACATGGGAAATCACAAAACGAAATAGGGACTGGTTGTTGGCTACTGAAATGGATTTTCTCGGAAGGAGTTGTCGAGTGTCACGATGCAACATAATAAGGAATAAGGAATGAAAATATTACTGTTTTATTTACCCCACAAAAACACTCCGTGTAAAGATACAATATCTATGTTTCCTTTAAAAAACACACAGCACTGAAAACAATAATTAACAGATTAAATATTTAATTAAGATTAAATATTTATACATTGAGACATATTTTGACTTGAGGCATGCGACAGATTATAATAATATTTTAAATAAAAAACAAGTATTTTAAAGAATGTAGGTATTATACCTGATCATCTAATAAATTGATTAGCTAAAAGCATTAGTTCACATTTCATCAATTGCATTAATCAATTTGCCTTTCATGATTACCATAAAACATTAGGTCTGTTCGTTTTGCTTACTGCACTTTACTGCTCCCTGCAAATCCGTTCGTTTTGCATCAAACTTGCTGTTCCGTTACTGCGATTGTGTTCGATTTGACACTGACAGTAGCTGCGCAGTGACTGCTCTTACAGCTGGGTAGGGAGGTGATGTAAATGCAGTAACTTTGCAGTAGGCGGCAAAATGGCCGATGTTTGAAATGTAAAATGTGTTTCTTATGGATGGATAGTGAAAAAATGCCTAAGGAGGAGGGAAATGAGTATTTGTTTCAGAGTTAAGTTTAGTTATATGTTATGAAATGATACATATTTATATAAAAATGCATTGGGATTAGACAAGAATTCTATAAATGCAGAACATAACCTCACTTATTTTTACATTCTTCCCGCCAAATTCACAAACCTCCCAACCAATAGGAAAAGGCCAGACTGCCATCCTGCTGCAAATGCGTTCGTTTTGTGTTGGTACAGCAAGCTACTGCAAGAGTTACCAGGGCCTACTGTAAGCTGCTGCTACTGCAACTGCAGTAAGCAAAACGAACAGACCTATTATTTCGACAAGGAAAACAAAACAAGAATACCAACATTCCCAACTCTTTCGCCGACTCCGCATGGTCGCCCACCTGACTGTTGGCTGACACTCCAACTGCGACGACGATCTTGAAACGGTAAGTTCGAGCATGTTGACATAATATTTGCATCGCGAGAATGTTACTGTTATCACGGCCGAGCATGTGGTATCATGGTGAAACAATGTTGATCGTGATTGTTCTAGCAATCGTCCGTTCATTCGCATGATATTCGCTCACATTCAGTTCTCCAGTGTCTCCCTCTAACTACAGGCAATTTGCATAGAGTGATTGAAAAGAATGGATAGACAGCTACCAAATTATTCCTTTCATTTTATCGAACTTTTTGAGCGAGCGAAGCGAGCGACTCCTTTTGGCTCATTTGGCACGGGTCTCTGTTTTTTGTGTGTGTGTTTTTCTGTTACTGACGATATACAGGGCAGAGTTTTTCTTCGATCGAGCTGAAATTTTGCACACGTGTTCGGACATTCTCTGGGCGTTGCAGACCCTAATGTTTTTGAAATCCATTCATTGGTTAAAATTTAAATAAACATCTCCTGATAGGTTGAAAAATGAAAATGGTCTTCGATAAATCTGATCAAACTCATATTTTGGCTATACAAGTCAGAGTTTTTCTTCGATCGAGCTGAAATTTTGCACACATGTAGAGACAACCTATTCTGTTTGTAGATCCTGGGGATGTTATATTCGTCCGGCTAGACGGACGAATAGTGTTATTTTATTCGTCCGGCCATTGCCAACCTTGAACTCCTTTACCGACATTGTTGGCATGTCGGCAAGTTTGAAAATACATTCATTTCAGTTTACTTCTTCCCGGGAAGGGAAAGGGAGGAAAATTAGGGGTTTGATTATTTCGAATATTATTTTACAATTGTAATATTGGGGGGGGGGGCAAGCCCCCCACCCCCCCTTTAATCCGTGGCAATAAGTTTTACTTGCATTGCACTCTCACCTTTGCAGAAATACTGACGGCGTCCATGATACAACTGCTTTTTCAACTCTTTCTGGGTTATGCAATCTACCCCCAAACTTCAAATCACAGCTATGGCTCATTTTAACAAATACAAACAATAAATCACAATCAAACACAGCCAAACATCCTGTTTCATTATGTGTAATTGCAAAATAATAACTTCATCAATTATATTTTGAAATTGTTTCGCCCACCGCTTACTTGACGTCTTCTTTAAGGCCGTGATCATTTTTTACGTCGGCAATCGGTATAGTAGTTCAAAACTAGCCGGACGAATAGACACTCCGTTTTTGAAATCCATTAATTGGTTAAAATTTAAATAAACATCTCCTGATAGATTGTAAAATGAAAATGGTCTTCGATAAATGTGATCAAACTCATATTTTGCATGGTCATTAAGACCAACAATGTCTCTTATTTTACAAATTTTCAGTCCTATCAGTTAAGAACACGTATGCACTTATTGACATTTTTAATAGCTGTCAGAGATGAAGTATCGAAATAACTGTTTTTCCACTACCACATAGATCTGATTTGCTTTAGGAACCACAGTGCTTAGGTGCTATTTTCACGTTTAAATGAAAAGCAGATACATTTATAACGACTGAGTGGATCATTTTTCAATTCAATATGGATGTATTTGAGAATGTAGGTTTCTGTGGAAAACTTCCATGGAGTCAGGATGATATGAAGGGATGTGCGTTGCGGTTCGGTCGGATATTTTTCACAACGCACATCCCTTCATATCATGGATGTATTTGTTTTCTGTGCGTTCTGTACGCATTCCGGTTCGAGAATTTGAACGTACCCGTGCTCGCTCATCAACGCGTTACACTGAGCGTTTTCCTAGTAAAAAGTCTAATTGAGCGAGCGAAGCGAGCGTCTCCTTTTGGCTCTTTTGGCACGGACCTCTGTTTTTTTGTTTTTTTTGTGTGTGTGTGTGCTTTTTTCTGTTAATGACGATATACAAGTCACAGTTTTTCTTCGATCAAGCTGAAATTTTGCACACATGTACTGACCATTTCCGGGCGTTGCAGACCCTAATTTTTTTGAAATCCCCTGATTGGTTCAAATTTTAAAAAAAATATCTTTCGATTGGTTGATCCAATCAATTTGAAATTTAGCATAGTCATTTCCACCAAATCATAACCCAATGATTGTACCCAATCATACAAAGTTTCAGCCAAATCCTCCCATTGGTTAAAATTTGAAGCCATTTTTTCGGAGACTTCTGAAATTTAAGCTAGAACCGATTGACCGATCAACTTAAAACTTCGCATGGTCATTGGGACCAACATTTAAGGTATTTTTGCAAATTTTCAGTCTAATCTGTCATTATTTTCAAAAGTTTTTGTCATTTTAGTGACATTTTATTCCATAATCTAGAAATATTTGTAAAACGTATACCTACTACATTTTCATCCCTGCCTTCTTTAAGCTTCTGCTCCACGAAGGCCTGTAGAGCAGCCAAGCAGTCAAAAATTTACAATAAAACTAGCGCTTATAAAATCGGATGCAGTTCGAAGGCCACATAAGTTTTAATAATATTTTCTGATTGGTCGACAATCAAAATGTTCCGATTAAGTTCAAAATTTGCATGGTGATCAAGACCAACAAATTCTAAAATTTTACACATTGTAAGCCCAATCAGTCATGTATTAATTGTCATTTTACTAGTTTAGTATGGGTTGTTAAAAGCTGGAAAAAGTATGTAGGAAAGTCACGACACAATGGATCTGATATTCATCCAGAGTATTTATATAGAGATTGGAAAGTTGCAGAGAAAATCGTCTTGTGCCGTATCGCATCGTGACTGGGGATGTTGCATGTTCTGTGCTCGCTCATCAACGCGTTACACTGAGCGTTTTCCTAGTAAATAGTGTTCTTCATAACAGCATCAGAGACTATTAATTACACGAAGAGTTTCTTCTGGGACGAACACTGGAATGCATTGCAGGTTTTGCTCTTGTAGATTAAATAATCGAGGGTGGTGAAGTTAACCGCACTAAGTAGCTGTTGTAGGTGCTGTAATTAGAGCTGAAGGAGAAGAAGTTGAAGGGAGAAGTGAACTAGGAGCTGAAGGGGAAAGCGAAGGGGAAGTTGTAGGAGAAATTGTAGGAGTTGTAGGGAGAAGTGAACTAGGAGATGAAGGCGAAGTTGCAGGTGAAATTGTAAAAGAAGTTGTAGGGAGAAATGAACTGAGTGCTGAAGGGGAAAGCGAAGGGGAAGTTGTAGGAGAAATTGTAGGAGAAATTGTAGGTAGAAGTGAACTGAGTGCTGAAGGGGAAAGTGTTGGAGTTGTAGGGACAAGTGAACTAGGAGCTGAAGGGGAAGTTGCGGGTGAAATTGTAGGAGAAGTTGTAGGGTGAAGTGAACTGAGTGCTGAAGGGGAAAGTGTTGGAGTTGTAGGGACAAGTGAACTAGAAGCTGAAGGGGAAGTTGCGGGTGAAATTGTCGGAGAAGTTGTAGGGTGAAGTGAACTGAGTGCTGAAGGGGAAAGTGTTGGAGTTGTAGGGACAAGTGAACTAGGAGCTGAAGGGGAAGTTGCGGGTGAAATTGTCGGAGAAGTTGTAGGGTGAAGTGAACTGAGTGCTGAAGGGGAAAGTGTTGGAGTTGTAGGGACAAGTGAACTAGAAGCTGAAGGGGAAGTTGCGGGTGAAATTGTAGGAGAAGTTGTAGGGTGAAGTGAACTGAGTGCTGAAGGGGAAAGTGTTGGAGTTGTAGGGACAAGTGAACTAGAAGCTGAAGGGGAAGTTGTAGGGGAAATTGTAGGAGAAGTTGTAGGTAGAAGTGAACTGAGTGCTGAAGGGGAAAGTGTTGGAGTTGTAGGGACAAGTGTACTAGAAGCTGAAGGGGAAGTTGTAGGGGAAATTGTAGGAGAAGTTGTAGGGTGAAGTGAACTGAGTGCTGAAGGGGAAAGTGTTGGAGTTGTAGGGACAAGTGAACTAGAAGCTGAAGGGGAAGTTGTAGGGGAAATTTTAGGAGAAGTTGTAGGGTGAAGTGAACTGAGTGCTGAAGGGGAAAGTGTTGGAGTTGTAGGGACAAGTGAACTAGAAGCTGAAGGGGAAGTTGCGGGTGAAATTGTAGGAGAAGTTGTAGGGTGAAGTGAACTGAGTGCTGAAGGGGAAAGTGTTGGAGTTGTAGGGACAAGTGAACTAGAAGCTGAAGGGGAAGTTGCAGGTGAAATTGTAGGAGAAGTTGTAGGTAGAAGTGAACTGAGTGCTGAAGGGGAAAGTGTTGGAGTTGTAGGGACAAGTGTACTAGAAGCTGAAGGGGAAGTTGTAGGGGAAATTGTAGGAGAAGTTGTAGGGTGAAGTGAACTGAGTGCTGAAGGGGAAAGTGTTGGAGTTGTAGGGACAAGTGAACTAGAAGCTGAAGGGGAAGTTGTAGGGGAAATTGTAGGAGAAGTTGTAGGGTGAAGTGAACTGAGTGCTGAAGGGGAAAGTGTTGGAGTTGTAGGGACAAGTGAACTAGAAGCTGAAGGGGAAGTTGTAGGGGAAATTGTAGGAGAAGTTGTAGGGTGAAGTGAACTGAGTGCTGAAGGGGAAAGTGTTGGAGTTGTAGGGACAAGTGAACTAGAAGCTGAAGGGGAGGTTGTAGGGGAAGTTGTAGGGGAAATTGTAGGAGAAGTTGTAGGTATAAGTGAACTGAGTGCGGAAGGGGAAAGTGTTGGAGTTGTAGGGACAAGTGAACTAGAAGCTGAAGGGGAAGTTGTAGGGGAAATTGTAGGAGAAGTTGTAGGTAGAAGTGAACTGAGTGCTGAAGGGGAAAGTGTTGGAGTTGTAGGGACAAGTGTACTAGAAGCTGAAGGGGAAGTTGTAGGGGAAATTGTAGGAGAAGTTGTAGGGTGAAGTGAACTGAGTGCTGAAGGGGAAAGTGTTGGAGTTGTAGGGACAAGTGAACTAGAAGCTGAAGGGGAAGTTGTAGGGGAAATTGTAGGAGAAGTTGTAGGGTGAAGTGAACTGAGTGCTGAAGGGGAAAGTGTTGGAGTTGTAGGGACAAGTGAACTAGAAGCTGAAGGGGAAGTTGTAGGGGAAATTGTAGGAGAAGTTGTAGGGTGAAGTGAACTGAGTGCTGAAGGGGAAAGTGTTGGAGTTGTAGGGACAAGTGAACTAGAAGCTGAAGGGGAGGTTGTAGGGGAAGTTGTAGGGGAAATTGTAGGAGAAGTTGTAGGTATAAGTGAACTGAGTGCGGAAGGGGAAAGTGTTGGAGTTGTAGGGACAAGTGAACTAGAAGCTGAAGGGGAAGTTGTAGGGGAAATTGTAGGAGAAGTTGTAGGTAGAAGTGAACTGAGTGCTGAAGGGGAAAGTGTTGGAGTTGTAGGGACAAGTGTACTAGAAGCTGAAGGGGAAGTTGTAGGGGAAATTGTAGGAGAAGTTGTAGGGTGAAGTGAACTGAGTGCTGAAGGGGAAAGTGTTGGAGTTGTAGGGACAAGTGAACTAGAAGCTGAAGGGGAGGTTGTAGGGGAAATTGTAGGAGAAGTTGTAGGGTGAAGTGAACTGAGTGCTGAAGGGGAAAGTGAAGGGGAAGTTGTAGGAGAAGTTGTAGGTAGAAGTGAACTGAGTTCTGTAGGGAAAAGTGAAGGGGAAGTTGAAGGCGTTGTAGGAGGACGTGTACTATAAACTATGGGGGAAGGTGTAGGTGGAGTTGTAGGGAGATGTGTGTGATTTGAAGCTGCAGTGGTAGTTTGAGGTCGAAAAAGGGGTTGAAAAAGACGACGACGAGGATGAAAAGGACGGTGACGAGGATGAAAAGGACGGTGACGTGGTTTAAAAGGACGGCGTGTATATCTAGCAGTTGTAGCAGCCTGTAAGTACAAAAGAAATTAGCTTAAGAAATGTGATTGTTTTCTTTTAAATGCAAACAACATTCGTCAAAAATGCATTCTCTCTACACACATCGTGTGAGATTTAGAAATGTATAGAATGTTTCAAAGAACACTCAGTATTGAATTCATACAAGAATAGGAGTGATAACACTCCCTTGTGCGGTAAACTCAAAATGTTTGATAATATTAATATTAAATAGTGTATTGAACGTGTCGCGAGGTGACGTTCCTAGAGGCCCTCTTTCGTGCTCGCTAGGGTTTAAAACCAAGCAAATGTCAACTCAATGCAATTACAATTTTATAATCATTGTATTCTCAAATAAATAAAATAGATACCTACATGTTATTTATTTAAATACATAGTTAAATAAATTATTTAATAATTTATAAATGTATTTATTTAAATTTATTGTGATACAAATAAATATATTTAGAAATACAGTTATTTCTGAATTTAACTACAAAGTTTTGAAACTTTCAATATACGTTAGTTGTTGTATCATCCTCAATAATATCGACAAAATTGAACTAGAGAGTGAACTATGTTCCCACGTTGAGAATTTTACCAAAATCTAGAAAAGGTAGAATACAATTTCGTCAAGAAAATGTAACCAAGCTCAACTCGTGAAAAAGATATTCAGCATTATAATTAGTACTTCTTTTCTGATATCCCCATAAGAGCAATACAAATATATTGTTCAAAGTTAAAACATTAACTGCCAAAATTAAGTTTATTATCATTACAAACTTCACTAAAATTATTTCAACATTATTTATATCCACAAAACTATGCAAATTTGAACATTTGAACTATATCACTTCCCATTTTTTAGTATTGACTTGTAAGTTGTATTGAGTTCAATGTTTTCATCGAAATCATGGAGCTTCCCCTTAAAAGTGAATGGTAAACAATGGGAAGAACGCTTAGGTAGTTATTCGGTCTAAGGTTTAAGCATAGCATATGTTTAAGCCTTATACAATGTCTATGGTTTAAGGTACTACCTCAAGATGTCAACTTTTGACGCTAGGTGGATCTGAAAATTTTAGTATCGAATTGCAATATTTTCATTTGAATTATCATTGCAATATAAAAATAATTGATTGCCTTGTTAATAAAATGTTATAGTCTGTACCACAGACTGATCACGTTTGTTAAACTCGCAAGCTCGATCTCTACTTACAAGTATGTGGCACAAGATTGCAACAAGCAGAATCCATCTTTTTGGATCCATCTTCTCTACTCGTGCTTTGTATCCTGACCACAAAATTCTGCTTACATTTCATACGTATACGTATATTAATGAGATGCTATTTCACACTCTTTATCACTGGTTATTTGCAAATATTTTAGCTTTTTCAAACGACCAATCTAAAGATTTTGTCCAAAACTAAACAGCAGACGACTTACGATTTCGTTTCTTGATCGTAGAAACGTTGTGTCCAATATCGTTGTGCCAGTAACGTTGTAGCAAACAGTACTATAGATTTTGATGCTGAGAATGGTTTGTATGTATACTGCATATGGGACTTGCATAATAATACATGCAAGTTCATTATTATGGTATTTTTTATGGCATCTGCAGTTTATAAACCATTCTCTCAGTAAGGACTAGATATTATGATTGTTGAAAGTGTTTGGGTAATGTTGTTAAATAATATGTTTGGTAGGTCAAGAAAGTATTAAGTGAGTGAAGAGAGGATAACATTTTGTTAGCATTCATTTTAAATTCATTATTACCTACATACAATATATTCTTACCTACGTTTTACAATGTTCGAATAAACCACCAGAGCTTGACTTTTAGAAGAAGGCTATTAACATCTCGCACTCGCCTCAAAGTTATGTAATTTTTAATATTTGGATACCAGCCAAGAATCACAACAACAAAAATCAGCATTGAAATGTAGTGATTCCAAAATATGGACCAAATCTGTTTTTTTACGCTATGACACTATATTATGATGTGGGCGTGTGCGTGTGTGTGTTCTCATTACGACTTGGCTGGTGTGAGTCGACCGTCCCATCGTAATGATGCATAGAAGACTAGAAAATATGTGACAAGCACACTAATTTTCAAGAAAACAAGAATATTTTCGAATGTAATGGAAATGTTTAATTGGCTGGAATTGGAGATTAGGAATTTGGGCTACGAAGAATATTTGAGCGAGAATACTCAAAACCAGTTAGGGGAAATGACGAAAATTATTAAATTATTTATCTCCAAATCAAGTATAAAATGTGTTATTTTTATAGACACGTAATCATTGTGTTCTCATTGTACTATAAATGTAGTAATTTGCAGTAAAGTGGGTATTCCACTCCATTCCATTCCATTTATAGCAAATCAGATTCAATTCAATTGGCACTGGAAAACATTCATTTCGATACTTCATTACTGACAGATATTAAAAATGTCAATAAGTTCATACGTTCTTAACTGATTGGGATGAAAATGTGTAAAATAAGAGACAATGTTGTTCTTAATGATCATGCAAAATATGAGTTTGATCACATTTTATTGAAGACCATTTTCATTTTTCAACCTATCAGGAGATATTTATTTAAATTTTAACCAATCAATGAATTTCAAAAATAAAATAGGGTCAGCAAACAGAAAAGGTTGTCTCTACATGTGTGCAAAATTTCAGATCGATCGGTGAAACGATGCGACTTCCATTGCTCCAGGTATAGCATCCAAACAAAAAAGCATCAAAAAAACAAAAAGAACAGAGGTCCGTGTCAAAAAATCAAAAGGAGTCGCTCGCTTCGCTCGCTCAATAAGCAAACTTAATTGTATACTCAATGAATGAAGCTGCTTACGATTACGAATGCCATCTACCAATGAATGCTCTCTATTTTACCATCTACTATAATTCGAGAAAACAAGGCACAGACATGGGCAAAATACTCTGTTTCAATGTATTTGGAATACAAGATACTGATACTTTTAATTTGGGTATCTAAAATACAAGATACAAGATACATTTTAGAGATGTATTTAAAATACAAGATACAAGATAGTATCTTTAGATACTTCAAAAAAGATACATTTAAAGATCCTTTTTTATTCTCATACATATCATCCAACAGTAAAAAATGTAGGGACTTACTTTCTAAATTAAATTTTAATTCGTTCTATTTGTAAGGCAACATACTTAACATTTTCTTGATCGATTCAATACGGCAACTTGTATTATTGATGCTTGTTTGAAATCAAGCAAGAGATCAAGCTATCTTTGAAATTCTAGGCGCATAAAAATGTATCTTGTATTTTAAATCTTCAAAAAAGATACAAAATACTTTAGAAATGGGTATTTAAAATACAAGATACAGATACATTTGGCTCATGTATTTAAAATACTAGATACAAGATACAAATGTATCTAAGATACGTATCTTAAGATACAAGTATCTAGATACTGCCCATGTCTGACAAGGCACACTATTGCACTCTGGCGGCTCTCTGGTCTGGTGGCACACAGGAATTCAGTTCGGTCCTGTTTTACACTTGGTATGTTTGTATGTAGGCGTGGGTGCATAATTATTTGTGTTTTTGTGTGTTTGTATGTCTGTTGCTGTTGTACTATTAATCGCGATCATTATTCATCGTGTGCGCGATTCATCCCATTGTTCAAAGCATACAATGTTAACTTCTCCGCAAAACCATTTAGAGGAAACTTAAGTTTTCCAAGGACTTCGGAAAATGATTCTTGTCTAAGTCGACCCCTCTCTTTCCTGGAAAGTCGATTTGATTGATCACTATTTTCTGTAGCGGTTGTAGGTGCAGCAGGTATGGTTACAGCGGTTGTAGTTGCAGCGGTTGTAGTTAAAGTGAGTGTAGGTGCAACTGTTGTGGATACAACGGGTGTTGCCGGAGCTGTGGATACAACGGGTGTTGCCGGAGCTGTAGTTACAGCGGGCGTAGTTGCTGGAGCTGTGGTTACAACGGGCGTAGTTGCCGGAGCGGTTGTTACAGCGGGTGTAGTTGCAGGAGCTGTGGTTACAGCGGGCGTAGTTGCCGGAGCTGTGGTTACAGCGGGAGTAGTTGCCGGAGCGGTTGTTACAGCCGGCGTGGTTGCCGGAGCGGTTGTTACAGCGGGCGTGGTTGCCGGAGCGGTTGTTACAGCGGGCGTGGTTGCCGGAGCGGTTGTTACAGCGGGCGTCGTTGCCGGAGCTGTGGTTACAGCTGGTGTAGTTGCCGGAGCGGTTGTTACAGCGGGCGTGGTTGCCGGAGCGGTTGTTACAGCGGGCGTGGTTGCCGGAGCGGTTGTTACAGCGGGCGTCGTTGCCGGAGCTGTGGTTACAGCGGGCGTGGTTGCTGGAGCTGTGGTTATAGCTGGTGTAGTTGCCGGAGCGGTTGTTACAGCGGGCGTAGTTAACGGAGCTGTGGTTACAGCGGGTGTCGTTGCCGGAGCGGTTGTTACAGCGGGCGTGGTTGCCGGAGCGGTTGTTACAGCGGGCGTGGTTGCCGGAGCGGTTGTTACAGCGGGCGTCGTTGCCGGAGCTGTGGTTATAGCTGGTGTAGTTGCCGGAGCGGTTGTTACAGCGGGCGTAGTTAACGGAGCTGTGGTTACAGCGGGTGTCGTTGCCCGAGCGGTTGTTACAGCGGGTGTCGTTGCCGGAGCGGTTGTTACAGCGGGTGTCGTTGCCGGAGCGGTTGTTACAGCGGGCGTAGTTGCTGGAGCTGTGGTTACAGCGGGCGTAGTTGCCGGAGCGGTTGTTACAGCGGGCGTAGTTGCTGGAGCTGTGGTTACAGCGGGTGTAGTTGCCGGAGCTGTGGTTACAGGGGGCGTAGTTGCCGGAGCTGTGGTTACAGCGGGTGTAGTTGCAGCGGTTGTTTGGCTTCTAACAATTGATGTTGCCTTTAAAAGTAACAATATGCACTTATTAGAATGCATGTTATGAAATGACATGGGGTCCAAAACAGTTCTTTATCAAAACACGACAAGAGATTGGGTTATTATTTATTAAGGCCCGGTATTACCAAAGTTAAATTGTGCTGGATTAACTAACTTTTGGGTTAACCCTTTCGTAGGGTCTAGAGGGAGACATCTTGTGGACATCTTACTAACTATAATAAAAAAATTGTGACGCGATTTTATTTATTTTTAATTTTTTTTTAAATAATCAATATATTTTACTATTGATGTTGTGGACGTTTTCGGAACCATCTTGTAATGACATGGCAGTGGTGACGGTTTGTTCCGTTGGAGGTGCTGGAATTGTTACAGTATTCTTTTACTCGAGCCGTAAGTAGATGCTAGGAACTAACTCCATTATTTTAAATTGTTTTAAGCATAATATAAGTAATATAATTACTTATTTGAGTTAAATAATGAGATTTGAATTAAAAAGGCACCCTTAAATGTATGTTCTCCACGGGCGGTGGGAAGAAGTATTCTTACTCAAATTTAGGGGTGGTTTCGATATCACAAAAATCGAAAATGGTTCTAGTTGGTCTTACAATGTGCAATAGCAATGTGCAATACAATGTGCAATACAATGTGCAATACAAACAATAAACTACTACTACTACTACTACTTAAAATGTTGCTGCAAATGTCGTACCCGGGATTCAACTGTTTCAATAATTTTGAGTGATCTGATTGGCTAGGTGCCGCCAATTTAGTCCAATATTTAGTTAATCCGGCTCAGAATAACTTTAGTAATACTGGCCCTTAAGTATTTGTAGGTATATTTTGGTGGCAGTTTTATTTGTAAAACTTCATGTAATTAATTTAAATAACACTTGATTGAAATTTCTAAGGATTAGGGGTTTTAACTCATGGCGTTAAAAAGTATCGTTCAACTGAAAAGATGTAATAATTTACGCAACTTGGCTTCGTCAAACTGTACTTAATTTGAAGCTGCTTTTAACAGGCGCGTAGGAACTTCATTTTGAGTGGGGGGGTCAAAATTATGGGGATCAATGAATGTGAGGAAAAGTAGTCGTCGTTACAATGGGGTCTGGGAAGCCCGCAACCCAAATTGCACCGCAGGGCCTTTTTTGGATTTTTGATACAAAAGAATCGAATTTGAAGCTATTTTTGTATATTTTTCAAAGAAATTTACAATGTGTGAAATGCAATATTCTGTGGAAACTTTAAGAAATATAATATAATTTGTAGCTATTTGTTTTTAATACCCATTATTGGCCCCGCAGGGAATTTTTTGGGTTATTGATACAAAAGAATCGAATTTGAAGCTATTTTGGCATCGTTTTCAAAGAAATTTAAAATTTGTGATATGCAATATTCTTGGGAAACTTTGACAAAATGCATTATAATCTGTAAATTTTGTTATTCGATAAAATCCCTAAAGATAATCGATTAAGAATAGATTTTGGAATTGCTCGAGAATTGCTTTGAAAACGGTGCTTATTCGGTATCATAGTTTAACGTGTAATTATTAAATTGTATTCATGAGGATGATCATGTTGGACAAATGAGTTATTGTCTAATTGGATAATACCTCTGTTCAATTAGCTTTGCAAAACTTGGGAAAATTTTGAGAATTCAACCTCATAATGGAGCAAATTTGTGCATTTTTGGATCTCTTTATCAAAATTTGTGTGTATCTGGGGGTTATATCTGGGGGTGTCAAGATGAAAAGTGGGGGGGTCATTGACCCCCACTCCCCCCCCCCCCTTCCTACGCGCCTGCTTTTAACCACGGTGTTTGCTAAGTTTTAATGTGTTTCTGTCGGTGTTGCGTAGCTACTACAGCAAAGGTGCTGAAATTGTTATAGAACGTTCGGCATGAAAATATCAGGGCGACGAGCCTTGGTATCTGATAGGAAAAATTTGAATTTTCAACCAATTTCACGACTTTTTTCAAAATTTTAACCAATAGGAGGATTTTTATCTACATTTTAAAACAATGATTAGGTAGTACATATTGGTCTTAATGGCCTTGCAAAATGTCAACTTTATCGGATAGTTTTGAAGGGTAAAAATATCGTTTTAAATTTTAACCAAGCAGAGGATATTGTTTAAATTTAAGTCTGCACACCACAAAGGTGGTCTTAACATGACGTGTGCAAAATTCCAGTTTGATCGGAAATGAGACACCCTTACAAAAAGTGCCGAATGGAGTCGCTCGCTTCGCTTGTTCAAAAATTATCTCAAAAGAAAAAAACATTATAAAATATATTAAATAAAAGATGTTCAAAATAATATAATAAAAAAGTGTAATAAAAAGCTATACATTTAATAGTAATTCAGATTATTTGAATGCTATTATACAAGATCTTCAAGAAAGACACTATGCCGATAGATACTAGCAAGCTCGCTTAAGGAGAGAAAATAATCATGCTTTACTTACAAGTATGTGACACAAGATTGTCACAAGCAGAAGCCATCTTTTTGTCACCATCTTCTTTGCTCCTGCTTAGTTTCCTGACCACAAAATGCAGTTTACTTTACAGAGGCACACATATTTATAGAGTTGTTACAATGGCATTGCTTCACGCTCATTATCACTGAATATTGTTTGTTCTAAAAATTAACAAAAGTATAATACTTATACATTAAATAGTTGTGAGGTTCCTACGTTGATGCATGTCTGCTATTTTCATGATCAAGGCACGCCCCCTGAACTTTGTTTATTTTATTTCAGTAGGAAACTGCATGAAATCACGTGTGTTGTAAAAATGGAATTATTTAAATGTCGGCGTCTCCATGAATTATTATGTCGTTGTTATATGGCGGTCTGAGGACAAAAACGATAAAAAAACAAATGATTCATAAGATCAAGATCAATTAAAATTGCATAAAAATAATCTTTCCGCTAAAAAATGTTGGTGGGAAAAATTTACCACAAGCTTGTCTTACTTAACGTAGGGCAAAACGTTACGTTGGCAAGACGTAAGCTGTACGTAGGGCAAAACGTTACGTTGGCAAGACGTAAGCTGTACGTAGGGCAAGACGTAGGCAAGACGTAGGCTTTATATAGGGCAAGACGTAAGTAAGACGTAGGCTTTACGTAGGGTAAGACGTAAGCTGTACGTAGGGCAAGACGTAGGCAAGACGTAAGCTGTACATAGGGCAAGACGTAGGCAAGACGTAGGCAAGACGTAGGCAAGACGTAGGGCAAGACGTATGCTGTACGTAGGGCAAGACGTAGGCTTTACGTAGGGCAAGACGTAGGCAAGACGTAAGCTTTAAGTAGAGAGTTGTCATGGAATACATAAATAAAATTTATAAATCAGGGAAGGGATATAATGATTGTTTGTTATTGATCACACGCTGAAACTAAATATCAAAATGGTGTTTGTACAGCTTACTTCATTAATGAGAACGTAACTTGGGCACTCCATACATATTTCTCAAGAAGTAGTAATACAATAAAAAATATTACTTTTGGAAAACAAATTTTGATTTTACAACATGGTGTTAAAAATAAGTTATTTGAGTTTTTCTCAATTCTGCAATTCATACCTACAGCCTTATTCCTTTACATTCTACAATATCCGTGACAAGTTTATCCTGCAATTCTTGCAATACTTTTGTTGGTGTTGATTTCTGACTTATCTTGACGATCCCATGACAGTATTTCACTACTTGTTATACATTGCAATATTGCCTCCCTGCATTCTTCATTATTGTTGATTTGTCTGCGTCGTATTGTGTGTTGCAAAACTACTTATGACATCAAGCAGAACATTTCAAATTCTATCAATGTATACACATTTCAAATTTCAATGAATTTGGAGAAATGGAACAGGCAGAAAAAGTGAAACTTCCCGTATATTGTAATTTTGACTAAATCGATTGACGATTGTCATATATTTTGTATATAATTTGAAATTTTCAGCTTGATCTCGTACAGCTTTGAATAAACAGCGTCTCTGCCATCGGCCGTTTTCTGGTTCTGGTTTTATTATTATTATTTATTTTAAAACGCATATACATAGATAGGATACATTAAATACATGCGTTTATTTACTGGCAGTGGGAATAGAGCGAAGCCCCGTAACAACATGTGCCCCAGTACCAGCAGTGATTTTACGCGCGCTGATTGAGTAAAATGACATTCGAAGTTTGAATAACACACGTTGGTATGTTTTTCTTATATTATTGGAAATTTTCAGCCTGATATGTGCAGCAGTTTCGGCACGGCGATATTTTAGTTCACCATAGTAGCCACATTCAATACTTCCTATACCGGTTTGGTTTTCCATACACCAACATGGGGATTTGGCCGGCTTCTTTTGAATGTGACCTTACCTACATGGAAAATTTGTAGACTCGCACCTCTCAACTCTTTGTCACTTTGAGCTTTGAGCATTTCTGCCTTTATTCATTGGTAACATGGCAATTGCCACAGACACAAAATTGAATTTTTGTTTATGTTTATCTGAATCTAGTCTGTAACCCATTTTGGCGATTTTTATTATCCCCCCCCCCCCCCCCCCCCCCCCATGCACCATGCAGTGATTATTTTTTGTTTTGCGTATTTTTCAACAACTAAGTAGGTTTATTTATTATCTCACCCTCTCACCCATACTCAAGGATCTCACCCCAGTCACCACTAAATGAGAATTTCATGTTTCAAGTCCTTTTTTTAAGTCATACTCAGTATCATTCGTATCATTTAAATAAAAAATATAAACCACTTTGGCAATTTCATTGACATGGCCTTTTCAGTGTTGATTTTTTTTTGTAAGTAAAGAGACTTTGCTGCCTTTTTTACACGGAGTGTTTTTTTCTGGGATATTACCTACGTTGTTTGTAGGAGACAACTCTCGAGACAACTCTAGTTTGGGAATCGGGTAAATTAGGTAATAGTAAGTACTTAGTAATTACAATTGAAAATAACTATCAGTTTTTGTTTCATTTTTATTTCACATGTTTTAACAGCTATTTTTTGGTTGTATTAGTCTAAGGTTGTGTTTACGACGTTTGGCACTTTCATTTAGAAAAAGCGGAAACTTTGCCTTGACCGTGATTCCCGATTTGGTGGAAGATAATTGTTAGTTGGTCTTGGAGGTGGAGGCACAAATGGAGATGGGGGTGGCTGAGGTGGGGGATTTTGAGGTTGAGGGGCTCGATCTGGTGGCAAATAGCCACGATCTGGTGGTGGAGGAGGTGGAGGTGGAGGTGGAGGTGGAGGTGGAGGCGGAGGCGGTGGAGTAGGTGGTGGAGGTGGTGGAGGCGGAGGCGGTGGTGGTGGTGGTGGAGGTGGAGGCGGTGGTGGAGGTGGTGGAGGTGGAGGCGGTGGTGGTGGTGGTGGTGGTGGTGGTGGAGGTGGAGGCGGTGGTGGAGGTGGTGGTGGAGGTGGAGGCGGTGGCGGGGGTGGAGGCGGTGGAGGCTGGGGATATTGAGGTTGAGGCGTTCGAATTGGTGGCAAATAGCCACGATCTGGCGGCGGAGGCGGTGGTGGACGTGGTGGTGGAGGTGGTGGCGGAGGCGGTGGTGGACGTGGTGGCGGGGGTGGAGGTGGAGGTGGAGGTGGTGGTGGAGGTGGAGGTGGAGGAGGAGGAGGAGGAGGAGGAGGAGGCGGGGGTGGTGGTGGAGGTGGTGGTGGAGGCGGGGGTGGTGGTGGTGGGCGTGGAGGGGGAGGAGCTTGATATTGAGGGGGAGGTGGTAAATATTCGCGTTCTGGTGGAGGAGGCGGAGGTGGTGGAGGCGGCCGAGGAGGTGGAGGTGGAGGTGGAGGAGGTGGAGGCGGGGGCGGGGGTGGTGGTGGCGGTTGTCTAGGTGGTTGTGGCCTAGGTGGCTGTGGTTGAGGCACTGGTTGTTCTGGGGGTAGGTAATTTCTGTCAGGAGGTCTGTTTTGCTGTGGCCTAGGCTGAGGCTGGTATTGAGGCTGAGGCTGATACTGCGGCTGAGGCCTGCTAGGCGGCGGCGGAGGCGGTGGGAATGGAATTGCCGGTCGGTCGTAGTTGTACCCCGCGGCGTCGCCGACGTCTCTGCCGACGCGCCGTTGAGCCACAGACGTCGTCGCGTTGTTCTGGACGCCGAGAGCTAGCGTCACGACGAGGAAGTTCGCCACCAGGATCGCGGGCATCTGGAAGCCGAGAACAACCTGAACACAACCGACGAGACGCAACCATCCACATGCTTGTCGCATGATTCACTCACCCATCCTTGCTTCTGGGTCATCGTGCCTGAGTGATGTCCTCGTGTCGTCTAGGAAGGCGTCTTCATCGCGTGAGTTCCTGGTACAGTGGTGACAGCATCCGACTTACTGTTTGTTTATATAGCATCGCGCTCTCTCAACTAGGTGGTAATAATTAGTGACACAACTTGCAGTTTCTCGAAGATGTTGCGAAACTCGCGAACTCAGCGCATCGCTTTCAATCAAATGTTCATGAGATTAAATCAAACCGCAATTTAAATTAAAATAGAAATCCATCTGACTTATTATTTGCTCAGTACATAAATATTCTGATGCAAACTGTTCTGATCTATGAAAAATCTATGATTGTGTACAGTTTTGACATTACACATCAATCATTTGTGATTATTTTCTTCATCAGTTAATCTATCACAAACAGGCAAAATTTTGTAATTAATTCATCATTTTACGTGACTAAAATCTTAATGGGAATATTGATTGAGACACAATAGTTTCTTACGTCAATAGGATTACATTTTATTTAAAGTATTATACATTTCTATAGGTACACTGTGATAAGATAAACATGAGACTGGTGAAGTCACGAGTAGTCACTTACTTTCTTTGTACACTTCATACAGCACGTAATCTTGGTTGTAAGTGGTTGACACATACACATTGTCAGAATGCACCTGGCTGTAAACGAATACCTTAACACGACATTCATCAATCTACACAATCAATATAATTAACACATTAATTATTATTATTATTCACTAATATTCTCAATAAATGTAATTACATATTTTACATTATTTATAATTATTCAAGATATTCTAAATCTACATATTTAACAAAACCAATATACAATATATTTATTGACTTTTGCACATCATTAGCTTCACGTAATACGCAGCCAATAACTTGCCATTTTTAAATAAATAAGGACTCTGAACAAAAGAGGAACGATATTCGAAATAATCCGATTGGCTGAAAAAGATTTCTTTGTAACGCGTCATTAAAGTCTAGTAGGCGATTTCCCATTTCATTGATAATAACAATGCCTAATTCTCAGGCAATAGGTTTCTTTCGATTACCGTTTTTTCTTTTGTTGAGTGTACATATAGATACAGTTACAATTCCACACATATTCGTTTTGTACGCTTATTTATCCCTTGTCGCAAATGAAGCGATGATCTCCATCATGTATTTATCATCATCAAGATCGTTTAACGGACATCGTTGAAGTAGTTGATGGTGATCAATTTGTTAACAGAGATCAACCCATCAGGGGAGATAGAGGTAAACGTGTGTTTTGATGATCGCTGTTTTGATACGATGTTCATCGTCAGTCCTTTTCGTTAATGTGAAATCATTCAAATAGAATTTGGGATAGTATGGATATTGTATTATCGGATACCACCATTTGAGACATAATTGGGCTATCATTATTAATTTTTATAGGTACTTTAATTGACGAAGAAATAGGTAATACATTATTATGCCCCGATACGATCTTTTATGAGAGTAGAGTTATCTCTGAAATGTACGACATAATCAAACATGGCTTTTGCTGGATTAATCTCTTATCCCCCGCAGCATTCTTCGAGATGGATCTTCTTCATGTGGATACAGCGAAGAGCTTTGCATGTTTTTTAGCATCTCTCTAAGACGTATTTAGAAGACTGTCCTCCCGATTTGGCCAATCTTTCCTGGTGGTTTTCTCAGCACGGGTCTAATTGGAAGCATCTCTTTCTGAGTCAAAGGCGGGCTGTAGTCCGGCGACGGAATATGTTTGGGAGGCGGCACATATTGACTACTAGGCTTCGAACGACCCTTCGGTGGATCTTCCAGAACTAGAGGTCGTTGAGGAGGTTGATCATGAGGAGATCCGTACGTGTACGCGCCAGGAGGTCGTTGTTGCTGCTCGTAGTTCTGGTTATACGTCCCCGGCGGTCGTTGCGCCTGCTCGTAGTACCCGGAGGGTTGACGCTGTAGAGGCGTGTGGTAGCCGGACGGCGGGCGAGAGGGCTGGGCGCTGTACGGGTACGCCGGGTGCTCGTTGGGCGACATTGGCTGCTCCCAGGCGCTGCGCGTCTGCATGGGGCGATGGTAGCTGTCGGTGTCCTCGTCCGGGTACATCGCGTTCATCGTCGGGTTCACGAAGGAGGCTTGTCGGGAGAGGTTGCCGGAGCGATCCTGAATATAGAGACAGGTATTTATATGACGGACGGAGATGATGAGATATTGATGATTGCATAGATTTAAGCCTGAATTACACAGTTCAAGTTTCCTTGAAGGACTTGAATTCAACCCTTGATTTCAAGGAAACTTGAAAGATAATTTAGACGATTTATTGTTTATTGTTGATTGAAGTTGAGATGAAATTAACAATTGGTTTAAGTATTTCAAGACTTGAAGGAAAATAGGACATGCTCTAATTGAAAAGGCTGAAGAGATGTCTTGAATTCAAGACTTGGACGCGTGTTAAATGCTTCAATGTTATCATTTAGACGAACCAAGTCTTGAATTCAACCCCCTTGAAAGGGTTGAATTCAAGGAAACTTGAATCGTGTAATTCAGCCTTTAGTAAAGGTTTAGTAGACAACGATGTTCAGGTTTTGAAGGAAAACGTCCGGTAATTTTTGTACTCTTGATCATCAAAAGGTTATGCCATTGGTTCAATGTTCAATCAAGTACCATAATAATTAAATTTAAATCTAATTGCAAAAATATACCTGAGTTGCGCATTAAACAATTTTTCAAATTCATGCAATAGGGAAAATAGGTCTCCAAATTAGGTAAGAAAATGTATTGTTCCATAAAATAATTCACAATTTTCATCACGAACAAGTGAACAAAACATGAAAAAACAAGTACCTATGAAACATAGATAACAGATATTCTCTTGTAAGTAAATTAAAAGTTAATTTTCGGAACTTCCTTTTTATACAAACCGCGACCGCGACCAATAACCATCCTATCCATCCTGCATTAATTTTACATTGCTCGTACAAACTATCCATTATAGCTCACCTTTGCTTCTTTACCCTGTCGAATAAGAGTGAAGACGATGAACACGACCAGGCCATCATTGAGGAGCCACAGAATGTATCCTCTCATGGCCAGCGTCGTGAGCAGCATTGGAACCATGAAGAGAGACGGAGCTTCTAGGTTAACTCCGGCCAGATCGACTAATGAGTTCAGCATGGTATCGTAATCCAGACCGAACACGACGGCGGTCGCCAGGTCCAGGATCAGCACCAAGGAGGTGACGCCCAGCCATCCGAACACGCCGAAACCTTTCCCGTCGCTCTTGAACAGTTCTGTAGGAACAAGAAGAACTTGCATGTGCATATTGTCGGGAGTAGGGGGGAGTAGGGGGGTCAACTGTTTGGGATTTATATCCTGTTCACTCTGAGGATTCGATTGCGATCCAGTTCGATCGCGATTCAGATTTCGATTGCGTTGTTACAACTCCATCGAGATTTGAATCGCGATCGAATTCGATTCAAGGGGTCGCTTTCCCCCTCCTCTTCTAACTAAATTCCAGAAATAATTAAATGTTTTGCGGTTGAGTAGTGAGTTTAACCTTGAAGAGTTGTTTAATCGATTTTTATCAAAATCATTTACCAATGTAGTTGTAATTGAAATAAGGCTACGTACCGGTCTTCAGAACTGTCACTGAAAATAATTTCATGTTTGGAATGGTTCATTTGTTTTATTTTGTACTACAGATGTTTAGTGGAATATTTGTACTAATTTTTAGGTCATTTTGTGGCATTATTTTGATTGACCCCCCCCCCTCCCCCGACACCCTATTGCATAAGCAATTGCATTTGAACAGATAATATAAATAATACAAATTGTAATGACAGTCAACTGTTTGGGATTTCAATTGTACCTACTTGAATTCGCACGTGAATGACTTCTGATGATGGGATCCATTATTTCACAGTCGATCAGATTATTGAAGGATCGTTTTTATGTTTTGCCGAGTGTACGTATGTATACACGCGTGGAAATAAGTTGTTTGTACTCTACTCCATAAAGCTGGGTTCCCATACTTCGCATCGAATTCGCTTCCGGTTCGCTTCGCTTTTGCAAAATGGCTACCTTTTAACAAAGGAAATCGTCCATGTTTACATTCGCATGTTCGCGTGTTTCGGTTTCGTTAAAGTTGAGCCAATTTTAACTTTGACGAAACCGAAACGAAAAACACGCGAACATGGGAATGTAAACATGGCCGATTTCCTTTGTTAAAAGGTAGCCATTTTGCGAAAGCGAAGCGAACCGGAAGCGAATTCGATGCGAAGTTGGGAACCCAGCTTCAGAGGCAGAGTGCGGCGATCTTGTTTCCACGGCTGTACACGCAATAACATAATAAAACGGTCTTTGAAAGAAATTGATTGTCTAAAAAAATGTGATGGCATCATCCGATGAAATCTATCATAATAATAATAATAGCGGGTTGTCTACAGCTCTAAGCCGGCCGTTTCCCACACTCCAGACGCCACCTCTCTCTGTCCGTCCAGTCATCATCACCAATTCCTCTTCTTGACATGTCCAGCAGCACCTGTTTCTTCCAATCCTCTTCTGGTCGCCCTCGTCTTCTTCTACCAGGAGGTAACCAAGACTCTAATCTTTTTGGCCACCTATGAGGTTCCATGCGCTGAACATGCCCATACCAAACAAGTCTATTTGTTTCTATACAATTAACCACCGTCTTTTCTACTCCCATCCGTCTTCTTATCTCCTCATTCCTCACGTGCTCTAATCTTGAGACTCCACAACTACTTCTTAAGAAATCCATTTCCACTGCAAGCAGCCTTTCTCTATCCCTCTGCGTCATCTCCCACGTTTCTGCACCATACAGAAGTATGCTTTGAACTATCGTCTGGTATATTCTTTTTTTTGTGGTTTTACCTACACTCCCGGACCAGAGTAACGAATTGAGCTTCTGTATTGCCTGTCTCGCCTGACCAATACGACAGGATATCTCTCTCCTACTGTTTCCTTCTTTATCAATTACAGTTCCCAAGTACTTATATTGCTCACACACCTCGATACACTGTCCATTCAAGTCCAAGCCCTCTCCAAACTCCTTGCCAACCACCAAATATTTCGTCTTTGTAACGCTGATTCTTAATCCAGCCTCCTCATATGCATCATTAAGCTTCCTCAGCATAAAATCAATGTCATACTCATCTGAGGCCATTAATATCTGATCATCAGCAAAGAGGAGAGTATGAAGAAGTTCACCACCAACATCAATCCCCATGCCCCTGCATTTCCTCTGCCACTCTTTTAAAATCTCGTTGACATACACTTTGAATAGAGTGGGAGATAAGCAACACCCTTGGCGTAGACCTTTTGTTATTATGTAAGGTTGCGACAATTTATTTCCACTTTTAACAACACTCTCCTGTTGGTAATACATACTCTTTATAGTGTTGATATACTTGCTGCTGATCCCACTCTCATCCAATATTTTAAAGAAATCTATCATCATAAATCAATTATCATCGTCATCTAACTCTAGTAGGTGAGCTCTGATATCATTATTCCTGTCAAGGAACCTAACCAGCAGCCGATTCGTTTCGCTAAAATGTTTTATGATTTGTTGGTTGTACATACACACATCGGCCAAACCACACACTCTGTTCTACTTACCGACAAGGTAATACGAAGATGACGCAATCCACAGTATGTTGAAGACCAGGTTAACAATAACAATGATCTGTACATCCTCTGGCTGCAGCAAATTGGGTATTCCGGAAATTGGATCCGCCCCCCTACATTTATCTGTAACATAATACAAAATTGCAGGATTTAGCTTACAATTAATTTTTTGGGGCACTTTACTTTAACAAAACGGATCCGTTTAAGGTTTGCTGTAACAACGTAACCTTGTAACAAAGGCCAATTTCCCCTTCTTAACGGTTCTCTTTTCAAGTTTCAACCAAACACATGATCTTGTTACAAAAATCTATACTTCTGTGACCACTCATGTCATTAGTGTGTGTATACAATTTCAGATTGATTGGTTGGTACATGTAGTACTAATATTTATGCAAAATTGCTACCCAATTAAACAAACTATGTGACCTGTTATAATTCCAAGAAACCAAAATAAAATCATAGATCTGAGCCAGAAGAGTCAACCGAAGACGCTCTCTGAAACTTACAAAATCATGTGATCAAAACGTGGTAGTTTGAATCAGCTACTAAATGGCAAGTGAATAAACGACTCTCCATCTATCTTGAATATTCTACAGTCGATTGTTTTAGTGGATGATGAATTACCAGCGGGCAAGAAGTAGAGATTTACGAGAGTCTGGATAAACACATCAGCTTCCGTTATGGTGTCTGAGATTATTGGACTAGCTGTGTCGATCGCACAGCTGTAGACGAGCAGTCCAAGGATGGTCAAAATCACCCATATTAGTCCTTGAATCTGAAAACACCAAGCAGTTGACATTATGAGACTCTCAAGCATTTCCAGTGGTGTATAGTCCTCATGTATACGCCAAATAATGTCACACGAGGAAAATAAGGGGTAAAGAAAATTTTCCTGAAGGTCATTCGTTTTGGTGAATTTTAAAGACATTTTTTGTTCGTAATAAAATAATTATGGAATACTTATTATTTCTCTACTTTTCCAGAAATATATGATTTGTTTTTTAATAGTTATTTCATGCAAACTTTCTTAAATTGGTAATTTTCATTGCAAATCAATACAATATGTGATTTCCTGAACCTATTGAATGAAACGTCCTAAGCACAGGTCAAATGATTTATATATACGGCGTATATCCTAGACCACTGCACCACTGGGCATTTCCGAGCCATTTCCTGACAAAATGGCGACATTAACGTCGAAGCCAATTTCCAATATTTTCCCAATTAATAGGATACTTCTAATTAAATAAAAAAATAGTACTTTCAAGAGAAGTAAAGCTGGGTCCACATAAACCGTTTTGTTTTTGAGTTTTGCGTTTTCTTTTTTCTATTTCTTATGACCAATCACAACTACAGATACCGCTCACGGCGGACTTAGTGATTGGTTAATAGAAATAAAACGAAACACGCAAAACGCAAAAACGGTCTGTGTGCAGGACCTGGCTTAAGATTGCTCCTCATAAAGATACTTGATAATTGCATAATCAAGCTGCACTTTACTTACAATACTGAGTACAGCCGCTAGTATCCCGATGGGCTTCCCCATCTGCACTAGGAGCGACATTGTACACTTCCTCAGACACTTATTCCTGCCTCAAGACACTTTCCTCCCTCAAAGTTCACACCACTATTGCTCCCCAAGAAGACACCACCCAACAGACTCACAACCTTGCCAATACGTTATCAATCGATCCACGTCGAATCTGACTTGAATCTATTATCTCTGATGATGAGGTTGTCGTTGATAAGATTAGCTTTATAATCTCTCGTATTAGGCAACGTAATATACCTGGGATGACATAGTTATGAAATCATTTCCAATTACACATTTTTCATGATGGCCAAAGAGCTTTGTTTAATAAGATATAATACCTATAATCAATATGTTATCTTAGAAAAGTTTTACAAGTCAATAGCTTCATTGTTGAGTCGAATGCTTGGAATGATAATCATGATTCATGGATGTATAAGCCAGAGAGACATAATGTTTGATAAGAACAGGTGATGGGTGATAAGGATGAGCAAATCAATATTGGTCATAAATTCCATAAATAATAAAAGTGTTTATTGGATAAAATAATAGGTGACAGCTCTTTGCATATTACAACAAAACGGATGTTATTAAATATTAAAAAACAACACATAATACGTAAAATAAGAATAACATGGAATTGCTTATAAAATTATTCTTTTATTCTCTTGCAAAAAGGCAAAAGCACAAAAGTGGACAAATATCATCTGAATTTTTCAACAAATATGCGTTTTACTCTGCATGTTACCACAACTATCAAATATAGAAGCAAAAGTAATTTATTAGGTACTCGTTCTTGAATAGCGTTTTCATTTGGCCCGGAAGCAAAATCGCCGTCTTTACATTTCATAGTTCAGAGAAATGTTTAGGGGAAACTAATTGTCTGCAAATATCCAAGCTCGCATGTGCGTTTTCAATTCACGCTGTGAAAGGGAATATAATTTTGCAAGTTCCGTTGTAAAGAACATGGAGAAATAAATATAATTTATAATTGCATCTGACTTAAAAATATAGTTTTTGGAATGGGCGAGTTTTGCTCCTCATTTCTTGTATTGATATCTGAGACAGCGACAGTTGTGGAATTATTCTGAACGAAGAATGTCTTGAGGTCTTAGTACAGTACGTCATAGCCTCTGCTCTCTGCAACACACAAGCAAAATAACGATAATCTTTGTAGTTCAATGGTGCAATAATTACTAATTGGTTCATCCGCAATCTATAAGGTTGTTGGAATTGATCCCAACTGTAAAGATATAACTTGAAATTACTGCTTTGGTCTAAGGGCTGGTATTACCATTAGTAAAAGCTGTTGAAATAATTAGCATTCCACTCAACTTAAGAAAATTTGGGGCATTAACATAATTATATTAAGCTGCAGTATTGCAGTTAAACTCCAGAGCTTATTTTCTCAGTTTAAGTTAACCTCAGGTATCAAAAACTGCAGTTTATGGCACAAAGATAGTGCTAAAGGCCGATTCAGACCAGCAACTTTAGGTAAGATCAACTTGGTTCTGCTCATGCGCAGTGTCACTTTGGTGATGATAATGTGACCGATAATGTGCAGAACCTTGGCCAATCAAAAGTTGCTAGTGTGACAATGTAAGGCAATTTCCTCGTGAAATCTATGTTTTTGTTCAATGTCCAGAGTGGAGGAAACCATTTATTTTGACACATTGTAACGATAACCTCGTATCATATTAAATTGTGTGACGGTAAAGTCATAAATGTGATGAAATCACCTATTTTTATCACAGACTTATCTAAAAACTCCCTGCAATAATTGATAACCGACCAGTCTTTGTTTTCAGTGAAAAGGGATGAGTCAATGATCAATAAGAAAAGCTTCGACCAAAGTGGATGTCTTGATTTATTAAGATAAACTATTATAAATTTCAGCTTGATGTGAGGAGTGACGGGTTATAATCCTCGAGCATATTGGGTAGAGCTAGCACGACGGCAAAAACTTGAAGCAAATATCTTGGCTGGGTTTATTATCAGTATTTATCAAAATGAATAACTGAAATACCTAGATATTACCTAATAATACTGAATATTAAACACATCATTTTGATCGGTGTTTAAAATTGTAATTTGTATGTAGCATTGCGCTCTGGCTGTACACGTCACACATCCAGGCGCGTAGAAAGGGGGGGAAGGGGGCACTCGAGCAGGCTGACCCCCCCATTCACCATACAAAATTAAGTTTAGTGTCCAAGAATCACTTGAAAATTGTTTAAAATCTTTTTAAAAAAAACGCCCTGCGGGGCAAAAATAGGAGGTTATATATTTGTTGTAATTTGAGCAGTTTAGCATTCCAGAATCGATTTTAAAATACATTCGAAAAAATGCACTTGGGGCAAGAATTGGTGGTTTTTTTGCTTCAGTTTGTGCATTTTAAAGCCCCAGAATCACTTGTAGTTGGTTTAAATTCTAAAAAAAACGCCCTGCGGCGTTAAACTGGGGTTCTTCCCCCCCCCCCTAATGATGAAACAAGTTCCTACGCGCCTGCACAATGTCACGTGACATTTCCACCCCTCAATCACTGGAGAAAGGCAATGTCATGTATGCTTCAACTCGCACAGTGGCGGGATGGCGCAGCGCTTCCTCTCCCCAACTACATGCTCGAAGGGTCTAATGCCACGTACTGTCTGCAGTCGGCTGCTTGGTGGGCTGGAACTTGGGCTGGTCGCCGCGAGGTCGCCGAGGGAAGTGGAGGGTGTAGTCCGGGATCGGGATCGGCGGAGCGTCTTCGTCGTCCTCGTCGATCTTCTGCTGCACTTTGATCGGGAGCTGCTCGTCGCGGTGCTGCACATAGGACCAGGGAAGCTGGCTGCGCAGCTCGGTGTTCGTGTTCAGGGATTCGTTCCTGGAACCAGAATGTCACAATGATGCAGACGTACTTTACTAACAGATCCAATAGTCAGGGGCACAACCAGGTGACATTTCGGGAGGGAGGGGGACCAGATTTGTGTAATACTTTGAAAAATTACAGTTGAGCACAGGGGCGGAGGAGGGGGGGGGGGGGGGTCAAGGTCATTCGACTTGGTGCAATTTTGAATCGCAGAGTTGCTGTTTTTGGGAAATATAAATAACAAATGTTCATAAATTGGTAAGAGTTTTAGCAAATGGGTACGGAGCGCATAGCCCCGTGAAATGTTTTATATTTTAACTCAATTTCGAACATTTTGGTATGTTTTTGACATGATCTCATGGGCGTCCACAGGGAGGGGCAAGGGGGGCGCTTCTCTCCCCCCCCCCCCACCCCCTGGATGTCAGGAACACATAAAAATGTTCTGGGGCATAACGTATAGTTTCATATTGTAACCAAAAAAACGAAAGAAAATTGATTTCAAAGTGTCAAAAAGACAAAAAAAGTTTAAACATGTCTCCCACCACCCCAAAGTGCAAAATTTAAAACACGTTGAATATTTCATCAAAATACACCTCATAATGTCTCAAAATTTATTTCAAAGTGTCCAAAAACCAAAAAACGCCCTACGGGGCGGGACACCCCCCTTAACGCGTAAAATAATGTTTTCCTTGCCTTGCTTCCACCTGGCATAAATCCTGCGGACGCCCTAGCATGATCTTCCTCATGTTTTAAATTTTTTGTGCACGGTGATTTCTTTGATGGTGCTCTACGGGCGGGGGGGGGGGGGGGGGGGATTGAGTAAGCCCTTGTCCAAGGCATAACTGTAATTCTGTCAATTGCAATATTTTTTTTCATAAAACTACATATTATTACTGTGGTAGGTAGGTATTTGTTAGAGTTTGTGAGTAAAATGATTATGACAAAAATAAAAGATTTTGGTCTAAGCATTGAATTTTGAAAAATTGAAACAATTCAATATTGAAAAAGATTCATCACGGAAATACTTTACATTCTACACGACAATGCACGGCAATATTAAATGAATTATTTCCCGCTGAATTAATTATTTGCCTTTCCAATATTGAATTATTGTTTTCAAAACATGGTATTTTGAATTATGATGGTATACAGACGTTGGCAAAACCGATAAGAAATATCAATATTCTCTGCTTTCTACCCACCTATGAAGACCCGAGGGTGCTGTGGGTTTCTTCGCTGTGGGCGGTCCCTTTAAACTAGGTTCCTTCTGCAGCAGCCTCTGGGGTTTCACCTCCTCATATCTGAAGTCCGGAGCTGGCGATCTGGGATCAACTGGGTTCGTTGTTCACGTATCCCTGGTTGGAGTAGCTTTGTGGCGGGTTCTGGTAGTTTTGTGGAGGGTTTCCATTGGGCACTGGATATTGGAAGCGTCCAGAGGGCTGTTGATTCTGCTGATAGCCTCCAGTAGACACTGGATTCGGCTGGTATTGAACTGGTATTTGGTTCTGTTGGTATTGTGCTGGCGGATGATTCTGGTGTGGCTGTTGAGGATACTGTTGGGGATTGTTGTACTGGTACGGCTGCTGAGGGTGTTGTTGGGGATTGTTGTACTGGTACGGCTGCTGAGGGTGTTGTTGCATGGAGTTTCTGGTTGGTTTCGGCATGACGGGAGGTGGAGTGTTGTTGAACGTGTCTGGATCTTGGTAGCGCAGTTGACGCTGTTGGAACGCAGTTTGTCCGCTGTTGGGAGGCGGGTTTGATCCACTTGGAGGCGGCTGCAATGATCGCGACCACGGGTTGGGGTTGTTCTCGGCCAGAGTAGCGTTCTGTTGGAGGAAACACAGGATCATTCCTCATCCGTGGCGACAAGAGTAGAGGCAGAGTGACGTCAGACGCTGTTATTTACACGGTGCAATTTCTTGTACAACTTCTGTGCCACACTTCTGTGTCACATTTCTTGAATGGAAATTAGAACATGTTTTAAGTTCTGTGACAGAAAGTTGCGTCGTGTAAATACAAATTTGTATGAAAAATGGGAATGTAACACAGAAGTTGTTCAAGAAATTGCACCGTGTAAATGGGGCTTTAAGCCTGATTTACACGGTACAATTTCTTGAACAACTTCTGTGTCACATTCGCACTTTTCATACAATTTTGTATTTACACGACGCAACTTCTTGTTACAGAACTTGAGCTCAACTTTTATATTATTAAGAACATGTTCTAATTTCCATCAAGAAATGTGACACAGAAGTGTGGCACAGAAGTTGAACAAGAAGTTGATCCGTGTAAATTGGGCTAGAGACAGACATTTCAATAAAAGTTACGAACCATTCATTATGTCACTGTTTCTTATGCCTTCTTACCTCCCTATCCCCCCTCCCCATGGCTCAGCAGTCACAAAATGAATTACCCTCCCCCATACAATTAAGCAGTGGTGTAGTCGAGGGTATACGCGGGTATACGCCGTATACCTAAAAAAGTATTTTTACTCGAGAGTATACCCAAAAACTTAGAAGGGGTATACGCGGGTATACGCCGTATGCCTAAAAAATAGTTTTGCTGAAGAGTGAAGATGTCAGGAAAACTTAAAATTTTTGTGGTGTTTTACGTCTAGTTTAATTTCGTAAGCAAAAAACTCAAAATAGTTAATTTCAAAGTGTCAAAACACCAAAAAAAGCCCTGCGGGGCAAGGTGGGTACCATGCCTTCCCCACCCCCCAAAGAGTCAAATTATAAAATATATTGATTATTTTAAAACAAAATACGCATCATAACGTCTCAAAATCGATTTCCCAGTGTCAAAAACCAAAAAACGCCCTGCGGGGCAAGGTGGTACCGTGCCCTCAACCACCCCAAAGTGTAAAATTATAAAATATATTGAATATTTTAACAAAATTCGCCTCGTAACGTCTCAAAATTGATTTCACAGTTTCCAAAAACCAAAAAACGCCCTGCGGGGCTTGGTGCCC
>OW203764.1:7878469-7970605 GCA_934045905.1 Leuctra nigra | reverse complement strand
GAAGCGGCAGAAGATGACGCCCATGGCGATGGCGGGAATAGCTGTGATGATGTCCATGGTAGGAGGGGTAGCAAGGGAATCCAATTCAGACGTGTCTGCTGCTCCAACAAAATCCAGGAAGTTTTTGAATCCCTGTAATCATTAAGCCGTTGTTCTTTAAGAATGTTTAAGGTACCTTCATTCAATAGTAACTGTAGTACAGGCGAGTAGAAAATTGAGAGTAGAAAATTCGGAAGATAGTTTCGTAAGTTTTATTACACCTGATAATGTCAAAAAGTGAATTATCTCTGGTACATTCTACCTTTAAGCTGAATTTCTTCAATTAGGGGTGGTTTGGGGGAGGGGTGAGTAGCCTGAAATGCGAATTACATGTGTGCAAAATTTTATTGAGGTCGGTCCATGGTGTAGGAGTATATGGCCGAAAGTGTCAATGTAATTTTTTCAATTGGGGTGGTTTTTTCAATTAGGGATGGTTTGGCGATGGGGGTAAGTACCCTACGATGTGCGCAGGACCCCATAGAAACTCCATGCCAAGTTTGGTGGAAATCGGTCAAAGGGTGTAGAAATGTAAGAAGAACATACATACATACAGACAGACAGACAGACAGACCGACAGACAGACAGACAGACAGACAGACAGATATACAGACATACATACATACATACATACATACATACATACATACATACATACATACATACATACATACATACATACATACATACATACATACATACATACATACATACATACATACATACATACATACATACATACATACAGACATTCTACTTTATATATAGATGGGTCTGCGAAATTGTATAGGCTCCGGAGAAATCTTTAGTACGAAGAGGAATCACTCACATTACAAAAATACATCGATTTATAAAGTTATAATCTGACCCGTCAACCTGCCAACAAAATGTCCGTCCTCAGGTGCAAAAATCTATAATTTTGCATTGCTGATATAAAACAAAAGACGTTTATGCAAGCTATGAATGGGCTTCCAAACTCCAAGCTAGAATAGAGCGCGCCACCGACGATCATTCCTGGTTGCTATGGCAACAGTCAAATGTTTGTTGACAGTTTGCTACTTTGTCTGAATTGAAAACAAAAGAAGTTGTTTAACAAAGTGATCTTCCAGTATAAAAAGTAAGTAGGTAATTGAAACTATTTAGTCATTTAATAAGGATATATTATATTTAAAAACAATTACCTTCACTCCGAACACAACAGTTTGGCATTATATTTCAAATACAAGAAGTTATAAGTGAGCTGTCATCTAGCTGTCATTTTGTACAGACGCATGCGTGGAAGGAAAAAGGAACAATACTCCCTAGCGCTGAGTAGTGAGAACAAATGGCAGCGTGGAAGCCCATTGCAATTGTAGGTATAATCTGTAAAATATGTTTTTATATCTATTGCAGTCCAAGAAATAGTGTATGTTTTATTTTTAAATGTGTTGCCCCAGACTAGCCAATTGGTTATGGGGGCAAACTTAGTAGAAAGTGTGTTTTTGTTTAAACTAAAGAATTTAACTGCATGATCACAATCTCAAATTGGTGGACATCGTCGGGGACCAATCTGTGGTCCTTTTTCAGGATCGTAAGATTTTTTATCACTTAGATATTTTATATTATATAATTATATTATATTTTTAATTATATAAAATATTAATTAAGATATTATTATTTAATTATGTTATAATTATATTATACTATTTTACACAGTCCACTGAACACACAGAACTATTGTCTTGATTCTTGATTATATAATGATGACTGAACTAACCATTGTACTAGGGATGTCGAGGCAGTAAATGACAGTTGCGACCACATCTGCCACAATGATGGTGGCCATTACCAGAAGCCAGGGGTAATGCAGTCGCCCAGCAGTTGCACCCTTCTTATTGCTCACGGCGACGACTACAAGAAGAAACCAGGAATAAATGCGGGCAGGGCATCTCCGGGAATATTTGCTCGAAAATACGGATTAGTGTAGATCTTCTTGATTTAAACATTCATATACCTACGCCGATTTTGATAATCTATAATTGTTTGAGTTTTAAAAACTCACGCTTCAAAATCAAGTTTGGACGAAGTCGTCCTAATGTCAAGCTGGTCAAATTGCTGTCACCCAATCTTAACAAATCGTTGCTCGGGAGTATAACAACTTAGTATAAAAGATCGTAGGTAAAATTAAATTTATAATTTCATTAAAATGTATACTAGGTATTTGTTATTTTTTCCCTCGCTGATATTTATTTGTACATTTGTGAAATTACAATGATAACTTGATTCACTTGGTTTAAGGCTATTTGCGTTATTAAACTTCTGAAGAAAATTAATTTAAAAAAAATTGAATGTCAAATTTTATAATCAATACTATTTTTCTTTACATTTTTTTTTTAAATTTTGTTATTCATTTTCTTCAGAAAAGTTTGGGTCGCTCCCATATATGCCCACCCAACCTCCCGCTAATTTAATCAGATGACTGATGCCAAATGGCCCATTTAAAACAAACTAGAGAAAGAAAAAATGTCAGGACAATGAGAGAAAATCTTCGTAAAATATGAAAAGGCCAGTGTAATAGAAACCCATAAAATGTTAAAATGGGCCCTTAAACGGCAGGGGCCCGGGATGCAATTGCATCCAATAAACAAATTCCCTGAACATGAGTCAGTCACCAAAATAGAACTTTTAAGATCTAGTGGAGCGGTCGCTCCACCCAGCCAAGTCGTACTATACACTCACAGTCACTCAACATACCGTAAATGCCTAATAAACTGAGGAGCAGACCAAACACTTTTACTGTAAGCAACAACATGGCATTTTCGGCCTACTGGATCTCAAAATTGGTAAATCTCACATTGTTGCGAAATATCTTAATTTCGAGCTATGGCCCACCCCACTACATATACCAAATTTGGGAACAATAGGTTATGCCATTTGCGCGCTAGAGGACCGAGAAAACAGTGAAATTACACCACTTTCTGATTCTGAAGATGATGATGATTCTGATGATATCACGAAACGTCGCTATCACCGCCACAGCCTAAACGGCTGAACCGATCGACCTGAAATTTTTACCACATGTGCACTTTTGGCGTCTGAGGTGCCTTTTTATAAAACCAACCGGAAGCCGCCATTTTGAAACCGGAAGTGACGTCATAACTCAAAAACGTCTGGACCGATTAGAACGAAATTAGCGCCATTCGATTTAGATGGTCATCTATATGAAGTATCAATAAAAAAAATATTATTTTCTTATTTTCTAAACCGGAAGTGACGTCATAAATACGCAATATTTAACTTATTTCAACAAATTATACTTAAAATACGTACATAATTAACTTACATTGTAACATAGACAATACAATTTATATATTCAAGGTAGCAGTGTTCTCGGCCGCCATTCCTGAAACCGGAAGTGACGTCATATATCTAAAACGCCTGTACCGATTGCAACTGAACTAGCTCCTGCGTATTCATTCTGCTATTTATTTGAAAAATCAATTGTGAAAAATGAATAAATAAATTAATGGTACCGGAAATGGCGGCAGGAACCACTAAATGAAACCGGAAGTGACGTCATATATTACAAACGGCATGACCGATTTTACGGAAATATAGGGATTAGGAATTCAGATGGTCGTTCATGAAGGTATCAACTAGATAAAACTAGATTGTTTTCTTATTACCTATACCGGAATTCGGCCGCTATTTCAAAACCGGAAGTGACGTCATGTATCGAAAACGGCTGGATCGATTATAACGAAACTTAAGCTATTCTTCTTGGATAATCATTTTCATCTTATACCAAACGCAACTTTTCATAGTAACCAAATCGGTTGAGGCGTATTTTTTTAAAGAAATTAGTCCCTGCTCGGACATGTGCTACAAGCTGTATGAATAAACTAACAAAAGAAGTGATATCCCAGAAAAAACACTCCGTGTAAAAATACCAGCCAAGTCTCTTTAACTATAAAAAAAAATAGAAGAAATCTAAAAATTCAGCACTGAAAAGGAGTGATATCAAAAAAGGAGCCAAGTCAACGAATTTTCCAAATTTTAATCGTACCATTGAAATAAAAATATCAACCCCCGAGAAATACTTAAAAAAAGGACTTGGCGCATCGTTTTTTTAAAGACATTTTTCTATTCTTAAGCTTATGCCACTCACATACTACGTAGTTCAGAAATGCCTAGAAAAATTGGGACAAAACTTTCAAATTAAATATTGAATATTCTGTAAAATATTTTAAATTTAAATATAAGTACGCAAAGAAACATAGCATTGTCTTACAAGCAATAAATACAGAACAGTTGTGTTTGTGATTGGTAGGTACCTATAGTTTTGTGGGTACATCAACATACCTACTACAGCATTATACTTTGAACCTTCTCGCCGTGTAATTAATTGCTATTAATTAACATTTTATACCAAAAAAATTCATAAATTACATAACGTATTACTTTAGATAAAAATCTAGTCAGTAATTATTTGAGCAGCATGGCTCAGTGCACTAGTCACTTTTACAAATCTCATTGACGGCCTTCTTGTAATGAGCGCTTTCGCTATTTCCCTCAGTCACGATATTGAGAAGTATGATTGATTAATATGACCCTAGAAATAGTGGCAATAACGAATAGACTAGGCCGCTTCCGTTTATTCGTTATTCGTTTATCCGTTTATTTCCTCTGAATATTGACATAATACCAAAACTGCCAGTAGGTAAGAGTACTAGTTATATTAAAACGTAGTATGATTCGTCGATAATGAATGTGATATACTCAGGAAAATATACTTGTAGAGTTCTTCCTATACTTTTAGGATAGAAAAGTGTCTTTAAAAAAACGATGCGCCAAGTCCTTTTTTTAAGTATTTCTCGGGGGTTGATATTTTTATTTCAATGGTACGATTAAAATTTGGAAAATTCGTTGACTTGGCTCCTTTTTTGATATCACTCCTTTTCAGTGCTGAATTTTTAGATTTCTTCTATTTTTTTTTATAGTTAAAGAGACTTGGCTGGTATTTTTACACGGAGTGTTTTTTCTGGGTTTAGATTTAGTAAAAAAAAGTGAATTGAGAGTTGAATCTAGGTTCTGAACTTCTAAGCCTGGAACGTAATATAGTTTCTTCTTACTTAGAAGCAATATTGACGTGGCTATCCACAAGCTGCTGAGGATTGTGTACGTCATCATCCACGAATACGTCCTGTCGGTTGCTATCATAGTTTCATTCTTCCATGGTATTGTCTTGGAAATGCCTTCGACAGTCACTGTCAAGTCGGGCCTTTTGTTCAACTCACAGTCATTATCTGAAACAGAATGACATATTTTATAATTATTGACATTCTGTGAGCCGTGTAGCGTGTAGTACTCACCACGGCTCACAGAAATTCGGTGTATTTTCTAATTGTTTACCAATCAGAGGATTTAGCCAAGACATAACAGCTAACATAATGGACCTTGCAAAATTTCAACTTGATCGGACCAATTTTGAGTTTCAACCAATCAGACACATTTTTTTCTAAATTTTATCCAATCGGAGAATTTTGTCAAAATTAGACTGCATACCATCCTGGGTTGTCTTTACATTGTGTGCAAAATTTCAGATCGATCGAAGAAAAAAATGTGACCGGTATATCGGAAGTTGCAGACAAAAAGAGAGGACCGTGCCAAAAGAACCGAAAGGATGATTGCTTCATATCATATTATTTATAAGTAAAACATGCATTGTAGATGTTCTGCGAATTAGATTGTTTCGCCACGCGTTGCTTTATCTCTCTTCGATATCGATCAGTGATGACAATGTCGTTATGTACTCACTGTAGAAGTATGTGAGAGTCAGAAAATCCGTGAATAATCCCGTGATGGCATCGATGACGGTTCCTCCTCCTCCTCCTATTAATCCGTCGTCATAGATCAGCGGTGTGTTGCAGTTGTAGAGGAGCAGACCACTGACGGAGAGACCCAGCCATGCACTTCCCTGGATCTGGCAATCAATCGTGGTAATTGCTTTGAAAGTTTGCGCCAATCTTTTTACCGAATCTGACTTTTACACATTATTTCATCTGCATGCGCATCAGTGGGGTTGCAAGGGAAGACACATTATTCTGGACTAAAAAAAATACGGGAAATGTATGAAATAAAATAAATTCTATGCTTTTATTTTGCTGGCCTTTTTCTGAGTGACAATTTGCCTCGTCTCTAAATTTTGTTCGACTACTTTTTGAATGCTCGTGCTATATTTTTGTTCATAATTCTCTTAAAAGTTGAAAATTACGGTCCAAATCGGAAGAGAGACAATCGTTTTGTTATTATGATGTTCAAGACTGTGTAAAATAAGAAATGTCTTTTCGAACCTATTTGTTCCGTAGAAGCTTAAAATTTATGATATTTTTGTACCTTTGAGGCGTACTTTTCTTTGATTTAAGCTCAAAAACATTTGAAAGTAGATATTTTTATATGATTTCGTTTTCTTTGGTGACAGGGGTGTGGGGGGGGGGGGGGTCAATGCACCTTGGACATGTCAGGATTACAAACAATACAAACGAATGACAATGATACAAGTCACAAGTACAAGTCCTGTCAATTATTTCATACAACAGGAATCGAAAGGAGGATATTTTCATAGACTCTCTATAAGTGACTAACCTCATCTAACTCAATTGATGCGAATTGGAGGAACTTTTTGAACTTTTGAACTTTTGAATAATATATCTTGCATCCCTAAACACCTTTAAACATATTGCAGATCTAAATCTAAAATTAATTTTAATTTGAGTTGTCTCTTCAACTTGAAAGATTTTGATTATATCTTGTTCGTTTTAACATATAGTTAGGAGTTGTGTGGGTCATAGCGGACTATGGTTTTACCACACTCATGTCAGCACTGGAACGCCCTAATATCAAATTAAATGATCCCAAAGGTAGAAGAAGATCACAGACATAATAAAGATTTATCGAGATCATCGCGGTGTTATTGATGGATTCATCAATCATAATTTTGAAGTATGCACTGAGAATATGGCGTAAAAAATATTATCAGTATGTCGTTAATTAATTATGTAACATTCATGCAGATAAATGTTTGATGAGGTTGAACCATTCAACAGGTTCGTAGTTTGTAAAAATAATAAATTTAAATATTTATCAAAATTCAAAACGTTAACTTAATTATTTTGATGTAACATACGATTAAGAACATGAGTTTCAAATACAACTGGCTGGCACACGATTTACGTAAACAAACACTAACTGTGGACGGTTATATTTGAAAGCACATGTCTAACTCTTTTTGTGCTACGTTCTTCCGTCGTCTACTCGTCAATTGTATACCTACGTCAATTGTAGGTATAGGCTTTAAAACCCATGGATATTTATTAAAAATTATGAAATACATTTACAACATTTATTCTATTTTTATATAAAACTTTGTGTATACTGGTATTTTTATTTTGGGAAATAAAAATTAAATATTTAATTCTTCTGTGAGCTCAAAATACAGTAAAATATTCTTCAACTTGACAACGCCATATTTTTTTTTATTATTCGGCAACTACTACAACGTGTAGGTAACTAAATATATTACAACAAAAATGCAATTGAATTATTTGAATTGATAAATTCGTTGGGATTTCAAAAATATTAATACAGGATGATGCGAAAACATTTTTAAAGAGATTTTTCGCAAGTCTAGATAAATTTACCAGACATCTAAAATGGCGTCATGTGTTGGCAGTATAAAAGCACGTTCTTGTACTCACCAGTGAGAAGATGGCAGCGAATATCGACGTAGCCCGTGAGCTACAACCACAGCACCCCATGACAGACTGAGGGTAGCGTCAACACGCTCTCTTCGGCCACTTGCTATCACTCTCGCTCACCACTGATAACTCGTCGATAAGATACCTGGCCGCCATTATCATCCACATTTAATTCACTTTCAGACACATCGTTTACTATAGTGGTGATAGCAATCTGTAATCATCATTACAACATAATATATGGCTACAATTCGCAGTACTGATAACATATTCTTGATCTATCCTTATCCAATCAACGATCGCGGATAACCCCAATCCGTTGTTATCGTCTAAATTATTGGTTAATTTTGTGTTATCTTTGATATTGTGTGTGAAGTTGAAGGATGTTAACCATTTCATAGTTGTAAAACGATCAAAGAACCTTCAATATTATTTTTTCATGACGAACAATATCAATTAGGTTTAACAATGTATTGATTGAAGCCGTTAGACTTGAGATTAGTGATGTGAATTTTCCTGGAAAAATATTATCAAGGAAAAAAATATATTTCCTGTTATTTCCTGTTTTTTTTCGGAAAGATATGTTTTCCAAAAAATCATGTTGGTAATCAAAGATGTGCCAAACCTTAACTTTGACATTAGCAATAACATGTCTTGTAATAGACCCAAATCAAGTACCAGTTTAATACTAAATAATTAACAGTAATTTAAGTTCTTTTAAATAAAATTGTTTCTCTCTTTAAATCATTGACACAATAACCATGATTATCAAATTTCAATTTTGTATGACCTTCTGGGAAAAACGGAATAATCGCGATTTCCAAAATTTCCTTTTTTCCGACCTCTTACATTAGTACTTGAGCTTCCATCTTCTAAGCCAATAAAAGTCAAACAACACTTGCGCAATAGAATGATTCACAACAGTATTTCCACGTAAACGTACGCCAAACTGCAACTAATACTTTGCCGATCAAATCAGAAATCATTTCCTTGGATTTCACCGACTCACCCCTTAAGCTAATTCACATTGGCCTATTAACTCGCGAGTGATTACCGAGATGCAAATATACAGCAATAGTCAGGTGATAATTACCTCTAAGTATTTAATGTGGCAACTACGTAATAACAAATATGTCTTTGGTCGTCGAGGTCATCAAATAGGTTTCTTATGACGCCCGTGATTCGTACCTGATACATTTCTTCTTATTAGCAAGTCCATGAGCTAAGAGAGTCAATTTACAGATGAATATTAGTCATATGAGATGTATTTGATGTTAATAACGAAGTATAAAACACGGTGTTTGGATAGAACATCGTTCATTAATAAGTTCCGATCTCAAGAACATGGCGCGATATACTGTAAGTGTGAAATGTGATTGCTTATTCTCTGTTTGTGTCCCGACATTCGTTCATTGTGTTTGTGATTGTTTTAGTTCCTCCTGCGACTATGTGTGTTGGCGATAGTGGCGATCGCGTTGGTGGCGCCTCAGAACTACGCCGCCGACGTCACGACGCCGGCCGTCACGACGTCTGATGAGGCCGAAGCCTTCACCGACTCCATCATTGAACTGCCTTTGAAAAACTCCACCAATGGCACAAACGAGCAAATGTGAGTTCAGTGTAAATTTGTAATTAAACTACTTTTAAACTAGTAGGTAATGATTTGAGGATAATGATAAAGTGTAGAAAAGACGGGGTATGTACCTGGGGGCACTCCCCCCCCACCCCGAATACGCCCTTGCATAAGGAATCATGATTGTCAACTCTATCACAATGGGAATCAAACTACGCATTGAGTCCAGGAAATCTTAACCAAGAAGATAACGTATTTTTGTATAAGTTTAATAATTATGGGTTTAAGGGATTAATAACTTACCTATATTGTTATTTACTTGCAACATTATGATTCAACTACAGGTAATACCTTAAGTTAATGGGATTTAAATGCTGACGATTTATTAAACCGATTGTAGTAATCTCATTTTCCTTGTCTAGCCAAGGTTTTCTCCTTCGGCTTAACAACGGATTATCTTAACTCCGACTAAGCTCTGTATACGATGTGTGGCTCAACTTCAAAAGAACATGTACATCGTATGGAAACAATGCAAACAAAACAAAGCAACCATCAACTATAAACAATAATCTCAGAGGTAGAAGGCAATTTTCTCGATTTTGCGTTGGCCACTTTTGGAATGACGTAATCATAGACTGAGAAAATCAGTACCACTTAAGGTGCTGCAAGCGCGAGCGATTTTGCTGTTTTTTTATACACTTTTTGCGATACGATTGGAGACGAAATGGGTAGACCGAATTACTTGAAATTTTAACCGTGATTAGATAAAAGACAAAGTTAGGGTTATCCCTTGGTTCATTTTTAATTTTTTGTTTCGTTAATTAGTAATAATTAGTAGATTTTTGGTGAAAAATTAGCTATTTTCTTTTCTCCCTGGGTGCCGTATAAAATTAAATTTCAAAAATGTGCCAAGTGATAACCCTAAGTTTGTCTTTTATCTAATCATGATTAAAATTTGAGATCAATTGGTTCACGGGTTTGGTCTCCAATCGTATCGCAAATTTCATAGTTTTGCGCGGTTTTGTTGAATAACCGGCGCCTAATTAACGATGTAATAGCAAAAATTAAAATGTGTTACTAATATACAATCAGACTGATCATGTTAACATCTTGTAAAAGTTACACTCACTTAAAAACAATTTTTCTCCCTCAATTTTCTAAAACGGCCGAGCGATAGTATCACCTTAAGAATCACTATCACTCAAGAATCACACTCTTCATTATTTTCGTTTTTGATTAAACTCCCAAAGTGTGACATGAGGAAATAGCAAGAAATTGCTCATTTGTCTCGTTCGTACCTAATCTAATTTTTCGATAGCATTTAAGATGATAGGTACGATAATGAACGAACACTGAGAGTTTCAAATCTCTGTCGGTAATAGACTGCCAGAATGTTTTCACGCCTTGTCTTGTTCCAGCTACCTGATTCAGAACTTCATCGTGGAAGTCGGCGTCCTGGAGAACAACTCGACGCACGACAACACGACCGAGCAGATGGAAGATCTGGACCGAGTGTTCAACAAGACATCGGAGCACCATGATGACTGAACCACAACGCGAGCAACCACTACTTATTTATTACCTTGCAGTGACTCGTACAATACTTTTATACAAGACAATGACAATCATTGACAAGCGGCTGTAATCCTTATACCTGAAAATAAATATATTATTTATTTTGCATTTTCTTAATTATTTTTAGATGATAACATTCGAAATTATATGGTGGGTGGGCCTGGAGCCATATCCTATCACAAATTACCGATTCTTCCGGAATACAATTCAGGACCAGGGGGCCTATTCCAGAACGTATTCCCAATTCCATTCTGATGGAGTCCGGTCACGGCCAAGGATTAACATTGCATGGAATCGAATTCCAGTGGAATTGGGAATTTAAAAGTTCTAGGATAGGGCTCCAGGACCATAATACGGATGAATATTGCACAGAATTGCGGATATAAAGCCCCATTTACACGGTAAAATTTCCCGTAAAATCTTTTATAAAATCTTTTCGTAAAAGAAATTTTACCATGTAAACAAGCCAATTTGATGGTAAAATCTTCGTAAAATGTTTTGTAAAAGGGTTGTGTAAAACCTTTTATGATATAAAACATGTTCTATTTCTGTAAAAGATTTTACGAAAAGATTTTACGAAAAGATTTTATAAAAGATTTTACAGGAAATTTTACCGTGTAAATGGGGCTTAAGAGAATCGGGATTTTTAAATTTTATAATAAGCCGGCAGTTATTCTATAACTTTAAAAATCTAGATTAGGTCCGAATCTGATTCAGTGCAATGGTAATCCATATCCCAGAAAAAACACTCCGTGTAAAAATACCAGCCAAGTCTCTTTAACTATAAAAAAAAATAGAAGAAATCTAAAAATTCAGCACTGAAAAGGAGTGATATCAAAAAAGGAGCCAAGTCAACGAATTTTCCAAATTTTAATCGTACCATTGAAATAAAAATATCAACCCCCGAGAAATACTTAAAAAAAGGACTTGGCGCATCGTTTTTTTAAAGACACTTTTCTATCCTAAAAGTATAGGAAGAACTCTACAAGTATATTTTCCTGAGTATATCACATTCATTATCGACGAATCATACTACGTTTTAATATAACTAGTACTCTTACCTACTGGCAGTTTTGGTATTTTGTCAATATTCAGAGGAAATAAACGGATAAACGAATAACGAATAAACGGAAGCGGCCTAGTCTATTCGTTATTGCCACTATTTCTAGGGTCATATTAATCAATCATACTTCTCAATATCGTGACTGAGGGAAATAGCGAAAGCGCTCATTACAAGAAGGCCGTCAATGAGATTTGTATAAGTGACTAGTGCACTGAGCCATGCTGCTCAAATAATTACTGACTAGATTTTTATCTAAAGTAATACGTTATGTAATTTATGAATTTTTTTGGTATAAAATGTTAATTAATAGCAATTAATTACACGGCGAGAAGGTTCAAAGTATAATGCTGTAGTAGGTATGTTGATGTACCCACAAAACTATAGGTACCTACCAATCACAAACACAACTGTTCTGTATTTATTGCTTGTAAGACAATGCTATGTTTCTTTGCGTACTTATATTTAAATTTAAAATATTTTACAGAATGTTCAATATTTAATTTGAAAGTTTTGTCCCAATTTTTCTAGGCATTTCTGAACTACGTAGTATGTGAGTGGCATAAGCTTAAGATAGAAAAATGTCTTTAAAAAAACGATGCGCCAAGTCCTTTTTTTAAGTATTTCTCGGGGGTTGATATTTTTATTTCAATGGTACGATTAAAATTTGGAAAATTCGTTGACTTGGCTCCTTTTTTGATATCACTCCTTTTCAGTGCTGAATTTTTAGATTTCTTCTATTTTTTTTTATAGTTAAAGAGACTTGGCTGGTATTTTTACACGGAGTGTTTTTTCTGGGATATCACTTCTTTTGTTAGTTTATTCATACAGCTTGTAGCACATGTCCGAGCAGGGACTAATTTCTTTAAAAAAATACGCCTCAACCGATTTGGTTACTATGAAAAGTTGCGTTTGGTATAAGATGAAAATGATTATCCAAGAAGAATAGCTTAAGTTTCGTTATAATCGATCCAGCCGTTTTCGATACATGACGTCACTTCCGGTTTTGAAATAGCGGCCGAATTCCGGTATAGGTAATAAGAAAACAATCTAGTTTTATCTAGTTGATACCTTCATGAACGACCATCTGAATTCCTAATCCCTATATTTCCGTAAAATCGGTCATGCCGTTTGTAATATATGACGTCACTTCCGGTTTCATTTAGTGGTTCCTGCCGCCATTTCCGGTACCATTAATTTATTTATTCATTTTTCACAATTGATTTTTCAAATAAATAGCAGAATGAATACGCAGGAGCTAGTTCAGTTGCAATCGGTACAGGCGTTTTAGATATATGACGTCACTTCCGGTTTCAGGAATGGCGGCCGAGAACACTGCTACCTTGAATATATAAATTGTATTGTCTATGTTACAATGTAAGTTAATTATGTACGTATTTTAAGTATAATTTGTTGAAATAAGTTAAATATTGCGTATTTATGACGTCACTTCCGGTTTAGAAAATAAGAAAATAATATTTTTTTTATTGATACTTCATATAGATGACCATCTAAATCGAATGGCGCTAATTTCGTTCTAATCGGTCCAGACGTTTTTGAGTTATGACGTCACTTCCGGTTTCAAAATGGCGGCTTCCGGTTGGTTTTATAAAAAGGCACCTCAGACGCCAAAAGTGCACATGTGGTAAAAATTTCAGGTCGATCGGTTCAGCCGTTTAGGCTGTGGCGGTGATAGCGACGTTTCGTGATATCATCAGAATCATCATCATCTTCAGAATCAGAAAGTGGTGTAATTTCACTGTTTTCTCGGTCCTCTAGCGCGCAAATGGCATAACCTATTGTTCCCAAATTTGGTATATGTAGTGGGGTGGGCCATAGCTCGAAATTAAGATATTTCGCAACAATGTGAGATTTACCAATTTTGAGATCCAGTAGGCCGAAAATGCCATGTTGTTGCTTACAGTAAAAGTGTTTGGTCTGCTCCTCAGTTTATTAGGCATTTACGGTATGTTGAGTGACTGTGAGTGTATAGTACGACTTGACTGGGTGGAGCGACCGCTCCACTAGATGGTCGTGAATCAAATTCGGGACGAATCCGGATGTTTAAAGTTATAGAATAACTGCCCAGAGGTGGGATTCTATAACTCCATTGCGATCGCTTAGCAATTTCTTCCATAAGGATTAACTTTGAAATAATTGCTAAGCGATCGCAATTGAGCTATAGAATCAGGGCCCTGGGGCTGGATTCACGAAAACGTATTATCTTTTGAGTTAATACCAAAAACACCATGTTAAATGAAAGATAATACCAAAGATAGTACGTATTAGGAGATACTATGATAATACTTTTTGTGAATCTGGCCCCAGGTATATCTAAAAAATGGGATTTGATTTACTAGATTTGTTGCCTGGAGGTCTTTTCTAGAACGTTTTCCCAATTCCAATATGCATGATGGCATCCGGTCACGGGCATTTAGGATTAACATTGTATGAAATCGAATTTCATCAGAATTTGGTGTTCAAAAGTTCTAGAATAGGGTCCTGGTAAAATAGAAAACAATAACATTACTAACTGAATTGATTTTGCAATGTTCTAGCTTTGATTTTGTATAGAAATAAAATCTAGGCTCATTGATTTAAACGTTATCTTTAAATCATTCCATTTCTAGATTCATTATTTTACTTAATCGTAAAAGAACCAGTGTGTTAAATGTTATAAAATTTTACATGTATTTTATAACCGCAAAATAATATTTGTACATAGGATTAGGATTAGATAGCAAACTGCATATTTAAGGGGGTTCCAGGGTTACGGCATAGGAATGAGAATTTGCTGTAATTCACACCAAAGATTAATGAAACCATATTACATACAACTAGCAAAAAATATTTGCCCCTTACGGTATCATATAATTAGATATTCTTGATTGAAGATCACTTTTTCCCCCATAAGATAACACAGGGAGACATGAAATTGTCCCGGAAAATTGGCCTTAAATTGCTCCTAAAACCGCAAGAGGAATGACAAATTATTGAAAATAGTCTCAAATTAAAGATAATAATTTTTAGAATAAGACTGCTGTTTGAAAATATGGGGTCACGGGCCAAATAAGAAAGAAAATGTGTACAATGTGTGAAATTTACCATAAATCTGGCAACATTGCACTACAAATATGAATTATTTTGGGATAGTTTAATTGGAACTTCAATTAAAAACATATAATTGGAGCGTACTGTAAGATATAATTGTTTTATGATGCTGTTTGAGGTATTATTTCATCAGAGATTTGTATGAATTACGGCGAATTCTAAGCACCTTGGCTGGAGCAGTGGGACCACTTTAAGAAACCAGGGCCCTGATTCTATAACTCCATTGCGACCGCTTAGCAATTATTTCAATGTTAATCCTTATGGAAGAAATTGCTAAGCGGTCGCAATGGAGTTATAGAATCCCACCTCAGACCGCCGAGATAATTGCTACATTATTCCGTAGCCTACTGAAACAAATTTCAAAAGTAAAACTGAAATATGTGCATATAATTGCTGCATGTAGAACACAACGATTAGCAAACATATTGTGACGCATTAGATACAAAAAGTAAAATGAGATGAGACACGGATAATTTAAAGAAACTAATCGAGAAAGGAATGTCCGACATTTTCGCGTTGTAGCTTTGCACGTTTCTAATCTAAATACAAAACCAAAACGTATGCTGCGTCATAACTTTTGTCAAAATTAATAGTTGTGATTTGTTGTAATTCTTTTCAGAAAAATTAGAATATTACGCATCCAAAATCCGCTAAAATTCGCGCACTGCAAGATAAGATAAGCAATTTTAGCTTTGAATCACTTCCCAGCTTCTTTTGGATAATGAACAATTAATTCTACCTCAAAATTAAATTGTTGCTTTATTAATAAGCTAGTTTTGCGTGGATTTTAGCAGATTTTGGATATATTCTAAAGCCAGGTTTCTGAGGAAATTAAGTTTTAGTTACGATTGATTATGGATCTATCTTTGCTTCATGGAAAAGTAAAGATAAGTAAACCAAAGATAATTAAAGTACCTAAACGTACGATATGTCTTTGAAAATTTTTATTCGGTTGTGAATAAGCAAAAATAAATGAATGCTATTATACTCGGGTCTAACCACTTGTATTGAGCTCTGTTACAAATGTCTATTCTACATGGTTGTTCTTGCACGTTTAGTGTTTTTCATGGCTCGTGCCTTAAGCAATAAATATTTTGTATTGTACACAAAATATCAACAAAATAACGAACAGTGTGTATGCAAACAATGTGCTCAACGTAATCTTAATTGCAATAATAGGGTATAGTTTCACAGGAAGAGTGATATGATAGGGTTACGTCACACTCTCACTGAAGGGCAGATGCCCCCAACCTAATAAAAGAAGGTCCCCAATCTTACAAATTTTCAGCCAAATCCTCCCATTGGTCAAAATTTAAACCCATGTTTCCTGTGATTTTTTACATTTAAACTCAGAAAAACCTAAAACTTCGCATGGCCATTGAGACCAACGTGTGTGCATTTTAGAGCCCCAGAATGAATCACTTTTAAATTGATTAAATTCTAAAAATCGCCCTGTGGTGCTGAAACTGGAGGGATGCGCCCCAGATCCCCCTCCAGTTGGCGCAATCCCCCCCCCCCCCATGCTGTAAGTAGTTCCTACACGTCTGAGAAAAAGCATCACACAGCATGAATGTAATATCTCTAACCAGCCAGGTACCTATAAATATAGACCCCATAAAAAACACTCCGTGTAAAAATACCAGCCAAGTCTCTTCAACTATAAAAAAAAATATAAGAAATCTAAGAATTCAGCACTGAAAAGTAGTAATATCAAAAAATGGGCCAAGTCAAAACTTAATTTTAAAAACCAAAATATACTTGGCGCATCGTGCATAATATACCTAGATAGATTAGACGTTTAGGCCAGATGTGAAATATACATAAAATCTACCTACATATATACATATAATATACCCTAATATGCCCTAAAAAACGATGCGCCAAGTATATTTTGGTTTTTAAAATTAAGTTTTGACTTGGCCCATTTTTTGATATCACTACTTTTCAGTGCTGAATTCTTAGATTTCTTATATTTTTTTTTTATAGTTGAAGAGACTTGGCTGGTATTTTTACACGGAGTGTTTTTTATGGGGATATCACTCCTTTTTTTAGATTATTCTCACACCTGTATAACACATATCGGAGCAACAATGACTAATTCCTTTAAAAAAATAAGCTATTTACGATTTGGTTACTAAGAAAAGTTGCGTTTCGTTCTAAATAATGCTTAAAATGATACTACCATGAAGAAAAGTGAAAGCTTTGTTCCAATCGGTCCAGCCGTTTTCGAGATATGGCATCACTTCCGGTTAACAAAATGGCGGCTGAAATCACTGCCACTAGAATGTATTTATATAAATGTTATGTATCATTATGAGCCATCTGAATATGTAGTTATTGTAGTAAGAGGTGATTAAAGTCTGATTTTTCATTTTTATGACGTCATTTCCGGTTTCGGTAATAGTAAATGTATATTTCGACTATTGATATTTCATATAGATGACCGTCTGAATCGATTGGCGCAAATTTCGTTCCGATCGGTCCAGCCGTTTACTAGATATGACGTCACATCCGGTTTCAAAATGGCGGCACAAAAAATTCGTAAGAGCAAGGTATCATCAGACGCCAAAAATGCACATGTGGTAAAAATTTCAGATCGATCGGTTTAGCCGTTTAGGCTGTGGCCCTGTCAACAATGTTTCTTGATATCTGAATCATCATCAGATAGCTTTAAGAAGGGGTATAATTTCACTGTTTTCATGGCCCTCTAGCTCGCAAATAACAAAACCTGTTGTTCCCAAATTTGGTATATGGGGTGGGGTGGGCCATAGCTCGAAATTAAGACATTTCACAACAATGTGAGATTTTCCAATTTTAAGATCCAGTAGGCCGAAAATGCCATGTTGTTGCTTACAGTAAAAGTGTTTGGTCTGCTCCTCAGTTTATTAGGCATTTACGGTATGTTGAGTGAGTGTGAGTGTACAGTACGACTTGGCTGGGTGGAGCGACCGCTCCACTAGATTAGAAGCTACTAATAGAGTTATGAAACACTAATTGTTTGTTCCGATTGCGTCATGAACTAGATGAATACATTACTATCCCCTCTCCTATTACTATCCCCTATCCGTTCAATTCACAGCATAATCAAATGATCGAATGCGTCCGTACATTTGATACTGGCTGTCACTGAAAGATTGATTGGCATTATTATCAGGCTTCACAGTTTATTGTTCTTGTCTCCTGACGTGTTTTAATATTGTGAAAATGAACTAATTTTTTTTTTATGAGTCATTGAAATACGTATTCCATTTATTTCTAGGTATTGTATAAAATATAAATACGGAAGCTGGGTTTTTATTTATTAAAAAGTACCTACATTTCGAAATAAAATATATTTGTTGGTAAATCACACTACTTTCACACTCGAAAGTGTAAAAAATTCCCACTGAATTTAAATTTCATACTTATAAATGAAAATGTATACTTTTGAGTGTGAAAATAGTGTGTTTTACCAACTTTTTAACGCATTAAAAATCATGCACATTCCCTTTTGCGATAATTACATTGAAAATTAAAACCAAATTAACTGAATTATGGCTATGTGCACTCCCGTGCAATAAATGTAAATAATCCCGTTTGAATTGTTCCCGCCAGTTAGTGGCTGTGCGCAAAGTACAGACACGCACGCAACCTACTGGCCAAATGTCACACTTGCTTGCGTCAGTTCATTCAGCAGAACGTAAACAAAGTTTAGCGTTTATGTCACATTTCTGTTATGTGTCCGTTATTTGTGTCAAATTTAACATTCTTCATTACCCCACATGCACATTATGTGGGCTGTCACGCTGCGCTAGTGGGAGTAACATTCTGTGGAAATCACTACAGCAGAATGAAAAACTTTGAAGGTGGCATAACCTAGAAGATCAACAGGTGACAATGCAGTAGGTTCGTAGACTCTTTACTTTTAGTACTTGTTTTACAACCTCATGCTCAAAACAATTTCTAGATTTATCGACTCAAGTACGCAGTGCAGAGTGTACTGAATCCGTCCATAAGATTATTACCTAGCGCATGTTGAGGACTGACATCCGCAAATATCTAGTTGTGGACGCAACGTCTTTAATCTTTTGAGCATGAGGCTGATACTAGGTAGGTAGTACTTATGGCGTCTTCCACTGGCTGCACTGGACTGCCCAGGACCCTTACCTAATATTGCCAATATTTCAGTAGCACCGTGTTACTGTAGCACGATCGGCTAGTTGCCAAATACGGTGGTCATATTGGTACGGAGCAAAGTTTAATGTTGAAACTTGTATCTACGGTCGGGGACAGGCAAAGATGAACCCGCTCAAGCATTGGCCAGCCTATACCTGGCCACGTTAAACTGGGTTCATCTTTACCTGTCACCGACCGTATGTCATATACAGATTGATATTTCAAATGCTTTTTCAAGACTTTGTGGCAATATTTTCTAAAAACCGAGGGTATATTCTGAAAACTCATAAAAATCACTCAAGATGACACATTAAACTATTTTTTTTAAATGGACTTATAGCGTTCTTCCCTTGTAGTCCCTCAAATCTATTTTCAAGCGAATGGATGCTCGGGTTACACACGGCTGGTGCAAGTGGACGTGTGGCTGGCAGTGTGATATCGGACTTAACTTAGTTTACGTACCTACGCGCCCTCCTACTCATTGCATTGCAAGGTTGTACAGCTATGAATACAGCTATCCATAGCTGTATTAAGGGCCTGGTTTTTATAGATGAAAATTCCCTCAGTATTATAAGATAAATATTAGAACCAAACCCCTACAGATAAAATGTGGCGACAGATAAAATAATACACTTATTTTTGGTAGGTAGTCATTACTAGTGATGGCAATTTTCTGAATTTTTTTTTTTTTTGAAAATTTTTTCATGAAAATTTTCAATGCATTGAAATTTTTTTAAATTACTATTTTTATTGCTTTATTGCACACAATTGTTGATAATATATCTGAAAAAAGTGTAAAATCAAAATCAAAATAAAAGTCAAATATAAGCCCAAATCTCAGTTTTTCTTCATTGTAATTTTGGCCAGACTGTAATTTCTACATAGGCGGGAAATTTGAATGCTGTATTAATGATCATTTTGCACATTTACCACTCCGACAACAACACGCATCATAATAGAGTTCAGTATGCATCCCAAGTATGCCCATACATTTATTAAATCAAATAAAATTGATTTAAACTTTTTCAAAAAATTTCAATTTTTTCAATGGTCATTGAAAATTTTCTGAAAATTTTCAATTTTCTGAAAATTTTCAAATGAAAATTTTCAATGGTGCCATCACTAGTCATTACCTACTAACCTAGGTAGAGGTATACTTACCTTAAAGATAGACTAGTCTCTGTCAAAGTTGACGTTTATTTTGGAGCGCAGCACCAACCTACAACTTGTCAATTTTACTTGGTCCACGCCACGCTATTAATTAAGTGGTTCATCCATGCATAGGAACTCAACAAAGGTACACTCAATTGTAATCCATCAAGTCCCCACTTACCATCAATCTTGCATGAAAAACTTACTTGAAGCCAGCACTGCGATCGTATAACTTTGCTCGACAAACGATCGACAACTCTTATGAGAGATTAGCATAGACTCGACTTTCTGGTCGATCGACGATGACGTGTCAATGTTATTCTCCCATAAGAGTTGTCGATCGACTGTTGACAAAAGTTAAACGATCCCCGTGCAGGTGAGCATGTGTTATATGTCCATGTTTGAAACTCCTTCATGCCAGTAACCTGGCTTGTCAAGCAAGATTGACATGCAAGTTTCATCCTTTATGAATAAATGTTCTGTACTCCACACACTAAAAGACCAACCCCTAACATCAATCTTACTTGACAACGTGCATGTCAAGCCAGGTGACCTTGGCATGAAGACATGCATGAGGGATTCCTGTCTGTTTGAATTTCAACAACCTTCACTGAAAACCCCCACACATCAAACTTCTGTCAAGTAAGTTGTCATGCAAGATTGACAGTGTATGGGCCACTTCACACACGTCATTATTCAACATGGACCGAATACATCATGCATGGCTTCATGCAAGATTGACATGCTTGATTGAACTGTGTGGGGGCTTGTCAGGGGTAGGTAGGTGAGTAGGTACACTCCCCCAAATAATAAACGGTACTTGGTACAAAACGTATTGGCTGCTGGGCCGGTTCCTTGACAATCAATCCTTGTTATTATCAATGAAAGCAGAGCTCACCTAAAAGAGTTAGATAATGCGTTAGCACTGACTTCATGGGATGATGCCATCAAACCTTAATCAGTCAATTCATTTTCTTTTGAGTACCGTTTATTATTTGTATTTGTACCAACATGACCGCTCAACGTCTTCGGAAACTTGAAAAATATTCGCCGCACGCTATCCAGTTACGCAACCAAGGTTACACTGTGTTTGTGGGCGCTGTGGTCGTCGGCAGCCTTGGTGGGTGGGAGCAGGCAAACGATGAGGTGTTTAGGCGACTGAAAGTTAAAAGTGGATACGCCAACATCATGCGTCGTCTAATGATAAGTGACGCAATCAGGTGGTCAAGAGACATTTATGTGACACACGTGTCCGGCCACGTCCAATACAGATTGCCGTAAATTTTAAATTTCATTGTTCCTATCGTAATTGCATTTGACTAAGGAACATGTAATTAATTTTGCCTTTGTAGTGTGTATTCAACTAGTCCTGTTTTTTTAATGTTAATGTATTGATTAATTGACATCTTTGATAATTCAAAGTATTTTTTTTTTTAATTACTTGTGGAAACTGATTCCATTGTTTTAATGTGTATGAAAACTGCAAGATTTATGATTATTTGACTCCTATGTATTGTAGTTGTTTAAATATGTTTGAATAAAATTTTTTGGGGGAGTGTACTATATCATCCACCATGAAGGAATTGTCAAATATGTAATTTATTTCAGTTCTATTTCATATTTTCTAATCTTTTAATGGATCCATAGAACTATGTAGATACCGTACCTACCCTGCTGCAAATTCTTGCCAAGATGCCTATTTATATTTTTCAGACGGGTTTGTTCTTAAACAAAATGAGATTTGTATTTGTATTATATAAATACAAATACAAATCTATCATCCCGTGGGCATGTTACAGGTGCAAGCACACAAATACATCTGTACACAAATGCAAGCTCTTGCCAAGAAGTTATTCATGTTAATATTGGCAAGTTCTTGTATAATTCCCATTTAGATTTTTCTAGGATCTAGATACAAACAATAAAATTGTAAAGATTTCTATCACGTTTCTAAATAAGAGAAGGCGAAAATGATTTTTAGCTTTGTTGATAGTTTACATCTTCAAATCTGGCGCTCAATGCTCAAATCCATTCTCATACTAAATTAATATTATAATATGTAACTATATTATTTTAATGCAAAATGAAAATCGGAAAAAATGTATAGATACTAAAAAAAAATATATACTGCACCGTAAAAGTAGGTAGGACTTGGTAGGACCTACCTATCAGCCTACCTACCTACAGTGTAGTGGGTAAAATCGTAATTTTTTATTTACGCCGTTATTTATAATAAACAAATTGTGCAGTTAAATTTTCCATGTATGTTTTTATTGTTCGACAACGTATCATAAGAGTAGTAGTCAGAGCACTGCAAGTGAAGCTCAAACTTCACAAACATAAATGTACTTTTAAAACAAGATTTATGGAAGTGTAATTAATCCATAATGCAATTATTTTTGCAAATGTGTGTCAAGTCTGCCTTGATGCGCACAAACGTGTTGGGACATGAAAACTTTGGAATATTAAAAACTATCATGAACAATTATCATTTAGGTAGTGTAGTAGTATTTAAAATATACCTTTTTTCTGTAAAAATGTAATATTATTTTTGGCAAAACTTGATGTTTGATGTGTCACCTGTTCTGACCCATGGTACTGTGTTAAAAATTGAAACTTACAATTTTGTTTGGCCAACTTGTGTACATTAAATTCCTACAATTCCAAATAATTCGCTAAAATGCATGACTTTTACAATATACATTAAAGATGCATTTGTCTTTGGTTGAAAATTAATCGAATTCCAACCATGGAAAATTTTACAAAAAATCATGATAATTCCCAAACCAATGACACTACTTACGTATTTTTTTTACTTCATGAATATTTGGAACCGAATCAATCGGCTACTAATATATGGCATAAAATACGTGACCAACGACCTTTTGCTTTGTTTTTCAACATATTGTGTTCTGTTTTTGCAATATCTTCCCGTCGGTCTTTCCTGCCAATTATTCTAATTAGCTAACAGTAGGTACAAGTGTTTTCGTTATGCTTCAGTGGCAACATCATCTGCACAGGAAACTATTTATCTTGGAGATTGTCTTTTTAAACTGGCTGTCAAAAAAATCTTAAAAAATTAGAATATTCGTATTTTCAAACAAAATTAGTATTTCACGTAAACTGTTTCGTATGCATTGTGTTAACAAATAAAATATTTCAACTTCATTGGTTTACTGGACAATGATAATTTGTTACGATCAACTCAACATGGTAAGCGAAGTATTTTTTTCGGCTTTTTACATTATTTTTTGATATTTTGATAGACTTCTAGATAATGTTTTATTTGTAGCTAATAGCGTGACAGTTTTGTTTGACAGAAGTGTTATGTGTAAGGATAACTTTTTATGTCATCATTTTTAATGAAGTACATACAACATGTCGCATGGCTGTACAATTAAGACGTAACTAATACTATTGACCTCTGTCTGCCTCAATGCGTTATCAATTAAAACATTCTGTTTAGCGGCAGAGCATGTCGCATGATTTCACATGACCACGGCAAGAGAGTATTGATTTTCCTGCCAACCGGCGATACCAGTTAGAGACAGACACCTTCCGTAGCTACGCTTCTTCTAGACTGTTATTCCTCTTTCTTAGTGGTTCTTTGTTACATTGTAGACAGTGTGAACGTGATTCACAACTTATCAAGACGTTCTAGAGGCAGAGCAAGAGAAATCTTGCCAATTCTAAATCAAATATCTCTCGTCTGTCAGAATCTGGTGACAGTGCAGATCTGTGAATATTTATTTTTATTTTCAGGTAAGAATTTTACGGTTTTATTTACGTATCCGTTTTAAGTACCTATGTACACAGTACTTCTACACATTTGCTTTAAAATTAAATAATACCTTCAAACTTTCTATGGCCACGCACTGTTTAGTTTGTGTATAGTTATTTTTTTATTTATTTTTTATTTATTCATTTACATCTTACAGATTGTCACAGACAGGTGGTAAGGAACTAATAATACTACCAAAGACTAAACACTACTACTAAACACTAAATACTATACAACTAAATAATAACATCATCATCCATCTCTTCTCGTTCTTGTCTTGCTCCTCGGACAAGACGATATGATGTTACTTATTAAATCGTTAATGTACATGATGAAGAATTAATGTACATGATTTATGTAGTTAGTACATAAATGCTCGAGTTTTGATTTTAAAATTAATGGAATATTCACGATAAATGTAGAATATTTACTTTCGTGTTTCCCTTTTTTATGTCGTCGTTTTTTTTTTTAGAAAAAAATAACAATTTGTATAAAAATGACATTGCCAGTCTTCATTCTAAAAAATAAGAAATTGTCCGTTGATACCTACATCTTCATTGACACATAAAAAGAACATTGTTTATAAGTTTATAACCAAACTGGAAACACAATTACTTACGTAATATTTCATAGAGTTGCATTCTACATCTTGAAATTACTGAAATGTAAAAAGTTGAGAAACACGCCACACTCCCAGTGATTCAGCAATACCTGTAGCAATTTGCGGTAGCGTGTTGCTTCTTAAATTGCATTAATAGTTATAACATTCGAAAAGTAATATAAAATTAAAATGTATATTTTGATAGAGAACAATAATTGTGTCAATGAGAATGCTGATCGATTCTATTCAGCCCAATTAATTTCCAATTAACACCTACACATCAAACTACTTACTTTATAATCAAACTAAACGGACATAAAATTGCAAGTTATTGTTGTGTTGAGTGAACAATGCATTCCTCACTTGTACCTAGCTGTATATCCACGATGGTACAATAAATCCTACAGTAGCTTCACTTCTCCACCCTGATTGGTTTTGTGCTGTAACCTGAAGTCTTGGTTGACTGGTCAAGCATGGCAAGTGTTTGAGAGCAGGATGGGATCGCGTAATACACCGTCAGGTAATGAATTAACTTCGTGTTTGTTATAGCAACTTTCAATGTAATTAGTTGGGCTGTAACAGTGATCAACAGAAAATAATAATAATTGGCCTTGGGAAAGTTTTGCTGTGGATGTAGCAGTTGAGTGAGAAATGAAATGAGTACGTCAGTGGTGTTGCCGAGTGAAGTTTGTGCAGTTAGGTGACTCTCTCTTTCTCACTCTCTGTTGCTGGTTTCGTGTTTAAATGTAAGGGCTGGGACGCTTACACGTGTCAATACTGAGTTTAAATGTTGGCAAAATGTTGGCAATCTAGATGTATTCATAAAATTGTGTAAATAATTGTGTACAAACTACTGACTTGTTCTATAACCATGTAATGGTTCTTTGAATAAATATATTATTATTATTATTATTATTATTATTATTAAACGTTTGATCGTAAACAGTGTTGTTCTGAAATTCTCAAAATATCATTCACTGAAATCTAGTTGATGTATTTATCTGATCAAATTGTTATTTTGATAGTAATGAAGATGGGAATCTAAAAGATGTCCTGGGCATGTGTACGATTTGAGCAGTTTGAGTGGTGATTTCTCATTTATTAGGCAATAAAGTAGGTACCTAATCATGTCAGCAAAATTCACAGATTTTCCCACTAAAAGTCTGTAGGTACCTATTCTTATTTTCGACATAATATGTTATGATAAGTAATTGATTTATTTGTCTATGTCATGCCATAATTTTACAATTACAACTTAGGAATGTTAATTTCACAGTTATTTTTCTTATACCAAGTATTACCCAAGTTAAATTGTGCTGGATTAACTAACTTTTGGATTAAATTCAGCTGTTTCACTTGTTTTGAGGTATCTGATTGGCTGCACCGCCAATTAAGTCAATACTTAGTTAATCCGGCTCAGATTAACTTTGGTAATACCGGCCCTTAATGTACCTATTCAATGGTATTCAATGGTGGGACAGTTTACTTCTGCATAATTTGTTTTCTATATTATTTTTTCTGTTTCTCTACATTCTGAAATAAGTACTTCATTAACTGATGTTCTTGCCACTCTTCTATTATTACCAATTAACAATCCTAGGTACTAATGAATGGTTCGTATTATCTTTTTGCATAGGTCTTGCTTGTGAGCTTGAATCATGAAGACGAAGACGACAGTTTGCGAACCGCTGTACCTCAACTTGCACAACTTTGACACCACTTCTGCGCAAGAGAGCCCGTATATCCTGACCAGCCCTCGCTCCCTGGAAGCATGTCGTAAAGCCGGCCTCAAGGTAAGCTGCAGTTACGCTGTAACGTCCTGTCTCGATACTTCTCTCGATACATGCATGTGGCTGTTGCATTTAAAATAACAATAAAATCTTTGAAATAGAATGTTAAAAAATACCGAAACTATTCAAATCAAGGAACTGTGCAGGTAATTAAATCAGCAAAGATTATTATTTCAATATTTTATTAGTGTCTTAGAAATACCGAAATTAGTTACTGAAAATTGTAAGTAATTGTACAGTGTAAAAAAGGTAGATCATTTTCGTTCTGTTTGCACATTCTTGCATCTGATCTATCTATCCTCTGTTTCTTTATTTCTTCTTGAGAATAACAGTATTGTATGAGAATACCTTACCTATTATTTTAATATTTATAATTTTGTTAATACATTGCACTTATTTTTAGGATTATTTTCTAAATTCGGTGGTGGTGACCGACTAGGGCTCTGGTATGTACCCACACCTACCTCTCCCGTTATTTAAATTATTTAAATTATGCTTTACTTCTTTCACCATGATTGCACTTATCATTTCTCTTTCTCTCTCTCTCTTCTCTCACTATTATTTAGTGAACATCATGCAGATTGCTTTGTGATCACTTGTTTTATTCTAGCCTGTGGAACTTTTATATAAAAGTTTGCAAGAATACCAAGAAGATTTGGAAGGGCTAAACTCGGAAAAAATATTCCAGCTTTACACAATTCAAGAACGTGACCGAATAAGTATGCAAACATCCTCTAAATTGTCACATTCATGTCAATGAAATCCGTCTCAATCAACTGAATCTCATCGGTAGTAACTACCTGAGCTTACTTCTTACTAAGAACTAAAACTTTTCTTTTAGGCAATCTTGACAAATGTCGAGCAATAAGAAATACTTTAACTCGACAAAAGGATATCAACATCCTGAAGGAAAATGCCCGCTTGCTGAAGAATGAAAAAGTAGACAATTCATTTGAAGAGTCTACAAGAAAAGCACAGCTAGACAAAGAGAACAAGTCCAGGGCGATATCGTCCTCTCCTTCCTGTTCCGAAACCAAAGCATCGGTGATTTCCGAACCATCGCCGCCTCCTGCCATTAGCAATCGGAAGATCTGCGGACAACGCAAAGCTGTATTAAACCTGACTGGAGGAGGCAAAGAAACTCCCACATCCGAAGAATCGGATAATAAAAGACAGACTAACTTACTGCGGCACTCTAAACAAAGGGTGGTTCGCAAGAAGAAAGTGTAAGAATCTCAAACACTTCTTCATAGGGGTTGAATATTAAATATAATCAATAAGTTAAATAAGTCACTTTAAGTATTTATCTTTTCTAGGTGTTCAAATCGCTTAGTTCCTCCGAGTTTTGTATCCCCATTGGGTTCATGCTCCGATAATTCTACAATTTCTTCTGATTTTACACTCCGACATGCAAACTATCGTAAAGGTTCACCTCAGCTGAAAGACAAATACTTAATCTCTGGTGATCGATCCAATGCTAAAAACATCAATACAAATCTAAACAACAGGTAGCTATCAAATTAAATATTCTGAATGACATGACTCATTGATTGTATAGAAGTATCTGTTTTAAAAGGGGGGGAGAGGCTCACTGAGTGATAATATTGCATCATTCCCAAAATGCATTTCAATACTTGTATTTAAAAAATGTAACAGTAATTAGAATCAAACTCTAAATTTTAGAAACTCGAAGATATGTAAGAAACTGGTAACATCTAAAGATTCGTCTGAGAAATGCACTCCTCGTGAAAAAGGAAGGAACCGTGCGGCTAGTAGCTGTGATAGCAACAACAACAGCAGCTGTGGAAATGCGTCCCTACCTAAGAAGAAACAAGTGTCATTTGGGTATGATGGAAAAAACAGACTCTCGTCTATGTCTTGACGTGTGAGCGGAACACTTGACAGCGTTGTGTTTACACTTGCAGCTATCTGAAATGCTCGGACGATCTGTTTCTCTCCGAGCATGATCGACGTATTCTGGAGACGATGTCACTGAAGAAGGCGCTGGAACGAGAGAATCAAGAGTTTGCATATCAGGCACACAGACTGTGGGAGCAGGATAGAGAACATCGCATGCAAGTGAGCTAATTATCATCCCTTAACTACCTTTTAAAATAAACTTTTACAATGATTTGCATTTACACTGCTGCATGTTGTATGATAAGGAAAAGCTTCAAATAATCGTTAACTTGTCCAAATTAATTCCTATTTTCGTTTACCTACTTATTGAAGGTACTAAATGTGGGTGCGATAGTGTTTTTATTTAATTTTTTTTTAACTTACAAGCCTAACCATTAATGAGTGATAAAAATAATTAATTTTTCTGAATTAAGACTTTTTATGACTATTGAACTGTCTGTTTTTTTTTTCAAAGAACCTAATCTAGAAAATAATATGTGAAGTATTTCTAAGTATTTTAACTTGGTATAAAATCATTGCTATCATAGGTAATTTGAATGTGCTTTCATAACTTCTTCAAGGTTATTTAATGGTAATAATTGACACTTACCTATATTGTTTTCATTATTAATTATAATTTCAGAATAGTCCATCTCACAATCTGATGTAGTCACGAACCATCCTAGCTTGAATATTGTTTTTGCTCAACTATTGAATTTTCAGAAATGCTAACTGATGTAACTATGGTTTAACATGCAATAATTGAATCGGGTGCATGCCATGTTTCAGCTGAGTAATGCACAGGAGAGCGAATGGAAGGAATATGTGGCTGAAAAGAGGCGACTGGAAAATATAAGAAATGCTAGAAAATGGGAAGAAATGAAGAACAGTCTGAGGAAGTCCCAATGGATCTTGGAAGAAAACTTGCGGAAGAAAGATCACAGAGCTACAAAGTTAAAGAAGCAAGTGGAGGACAAAAAGGTAGGTACCTACCTTTTTAACATGAGGTTGGATTATGTCAAGCTGCTTTTAAAATTAAAGTATATTATACATTTGGATTTGTATAAATTTATCAAAGTGTCATTTAGATTTCAGCTTGATTACGTACCAACTATTTCAAGTTTGTTTCCCAGTTTAGAATTTTGTACTAATACCAGTCATGAAGTAACGAATTCAATCGTCAATCGCTATTACCGCAGTTTGGTCAACAAAAATGTTATTATACAATTTTGCTGCGTGTTTACTGAAAATACGTATGTGAAGAGGAATTGTCTGATTTATTGTATTTCAATAAAATACAATCCGCTTCAGATGTTGGAGTTGGAAGACCGCAGTTTGCAGGCAGCAAGGCGTCGAGCGGAGGTTGAAGCGGCCAACCAACAGTTGGAGTTGGAAGCGTCCATCTGGCAACAGAGCTTAGACCAGCAACAGCGACACAAGCTGGAGAAAGCCGAGAGCACGAGAATGAAGCAACGAGAAACATACCGTAGAGTAAGTCGACTAAAAATTCAAATTGATTGCATTCAAACAGATATTTTGAACATGTGGATAGTTGGCTTAGAAGCTATGTGGATTAGTAAGGCTGGGACTTGATATTGATTATTTGATTTGACATCAATTTGAATAGCACATTGTATTCCGTTTAACATCGTTTTAAATTTGTTCAAGTTTTTTACAGGCTCATGGCATGATTTATCTTTAGGCTGGTAATATTACATAGTTGATTGTGTTTTGATAACATTGATTAAATATTATTATTTTGTGTAGAATATTCACAAACTTGATGTAGGTAACTAACATTAAAATTTAAATTGAAGTCACTACTGACCTACAGCAATACAGTTTCTTAGGGAAAAATAATTGCATTGAATACAATTAAATTAAAAGGTTCATAATAAATTATTATCAGGGGCTTATTCTTGAGTTTATTGTATAAATGTTAGCTTAGAGATGTGTAATGATTTGAACAAACAAATGATTATTTTTTATTTCGCTGCATCATACATATCCGTTGACAGTTTCGACCGAAGGAACCAGGATCCAGGAGCCAGGACATATTGTTACAGTTTTTTGTTGTTGTTGTTTTGTTGTTGTTGTTGTTGTTGTTAAAGATTGATTTATCATTAAATTTATGTAGTTTGTGTAGAGTACATTAGGGCAGAAAGTTGTGCAGAAAAGACTGAAGTCATGTCAAGTTCTCCTTGAATGGAGGAGTAACTTATTTCTCTTCTTGGTTTAGAGAGTTGCGAGTGCAAATCGTGTTGAAGAATTACGCCACCAGGATCGATGGCAGCAAGTTCGCGAGGAAACGGAAGGAGCGTTGCGCGATCTTCGAGAATTCTGCCGACTGAGGGAAAACAAAGCCCAGCAAAAATATGGAGAGATTCTTGTGAACAGGGATCTACATATTAAGGAACAGAGGTATGCAGAATTCTAGTACTAATGTTACAATTACCACAATTGCATTTTTATGTGGCATTTTCATTCATGTTAATTTGTAACTGTAAGCCATAACACATTGCCCCCCCCCCCCCCCCTCCCTCCCCCGAAGGAAGCCACATTAATGCAGTTATGGGGTTTGTATTGATATGGTCCACAATAACAGTTTCTCGGCCTGCCATACTCCTCCCTCGAGTTGGACATCCCCCCGAATCAAGACCCATTGGCCCAAACCCTCACACTCCTAATCATCATTAGGAGTGGCTTGCCCTACCAGTACCTTTCGATTGTGCCTGCCAATGATCTCCCTTTATTTCAAACAAAACAATAATATTTTAAAGTGCCAAATATGACCTCACTGTTGCATGTGCCTTCAAATTCAAACAACAATAGGAACCCTCAACCAGAGTGGTGTAGGTAGCACCTTTCACTCAAACTGAGATAAGTGAGTGAGAATCTCTACGCTCGCTTAGGTAATTACTAATAAGATAGTTAGGTAGACAATTGCATGGTAAACGAATTTCCTTTATTCTGCCATGCCTGCTAGACTGATGTTGCTTACTGAAATTATTAATTGAAAAGGGTACCTAACGTTTGTGATACAGTGAGTTTTTGGAAGATTTATAAATTAATTAGGTACCTAACCTATTCCTACATGTCTTCATCGTCATCTGGGAGAGCTGTTTCTTCAGCATCTTTCAGTTCCATTTCAATCTGTAGTTGCCAGTTGGGATCCATGATGACTTCTGGAGGCGCCAGAGCAGGCATTGCGACAAACTCCAAGTTGGGATCACCAAGCAGCTTTCTCGCCATCCACAGGAACGGCTTTTCAAAGTTGTAGTTGCTCTTGGCGCTTGTTTCATAATACTGTAGTCTCTTTGTTCGATGGAAATTGATGCTTGCAGCCTTTATTTTTCTGTCCTTGACGTCGACTTTGTTGCCGCAGAGCACGATGGGGATGTTCGGACAAACTCTCACCAGATCTTTGTGCCAGTTGGGTACGTTCTTGTACGTGACGCGAGATGTCACGTCAAACATGATAATGGCGCACTGGCCCTGAACGTAATAACCATCTCTGAGACCTCCAAACTTTTCTTGCCCAGCTGTGTCCCAAACGTTGAATCTGATTGGTCCTCGATTTGTGTGGAAGACGAGCGGATGAACTTCGACGCAAATAGTAGCGAAATATCTCTTATCGAACTCACCTGAAAGATGTCGCTTGACGTATGTCGACTTGCCAGTACCACCGTCGCCCAATAGGACGCATTTGAATGTTGGCATATCAAGATTTTGTGCCATTATTAAATAATTTGGTATTTACTACTGATCAGAGATTGCCTACTGACAGAAGTTAAAAAACAAAAATTATGTGTACGCGGACAAGGTTGAGGTATCTAGTAATCTGTATTCAAAGTCAAACATTTCATTTTAGGTAAAATAATGCATTTTGCACCTTGACTCAAGTCACCACAAGACAAAACGATAAAACATAGGTTCTATCGGTACCGTGCGTGAGCCAAACAAAAGGCTCCATTCCATGTTTTGAATGTTTATTTATATATGGTTTTATACCAACTTAAAAACAGGTCAGTCAATCGGGTTTACCACTCTTAGTCTTTTGTCCACTATTAAAGTTTAAAAAAATGCCTTCCTTCTCTTAAGTATGGAGCCATATTGTGTGGGTGGATTCCATTCCGTATATCTCGTGGTACAATAGTTTGCAAAGACTTTTTAGTATGTAATACCTAAATAAAAATAGGCAGTGTTGGGGAGGGAACTTTTAAAAAGAACTTTTTTTGCGAACTTTTGAGCGAACGCGTTTTTTTTTTGTATACAAAGAACGTAAACGTCAAACGTTTGTTTTAACCACGAACGTTTCGATCAAGTTCGCTCTTTCCTACTGAGCACTAAGCAGTCGAATCGGAATAAAGTCCGAACCGATCCGAAGATTTCCGAAGTTTCTTTAACTCTGTGCGTGGATTAGTTACTACGGCGAGGGTAGTTTGAGGCAGGTGTGGAAGGGGAAGTAGGGGCCTCTCTTAGATTATTCCCAGTTCCATTTAAGTTTCACACGTAGTTAATTATAGTTAATTTTTTTTAAAAAAGAACTTTTAAAAGAACTTATATTCCTTTTAAAAAGATCGTTTTAAAAAGGAACTTCCCCAACACTGAAAATAGGTAATGCAAATGAAAATATCAGCAAAAACAAAAACAAACAGAAATTTGTACAAAACTTAAAATTGGATGTAAACATACCCATTCTGGTTCAATAAAATAATAGAGTACCTAGTTAACTCTAAGAATTTTACCTAATTCGAATTTAAAATTACTTATATTAAGATGATCTAGTGTTTCTGATTCCACATCTAGCCCCCAATGTGACCACCATTGGAAATATTTTGAGGACAAATGAATGTTCTGCTTCAGTGTTGAACGCGAGTTGAAGCTGCAGCAAGCGCAGTGCTTCCAAGATGAACTGGACCACGGCTTGGCGAAGTGGCAAGAGCAAGTGCTGACACTTCAGTGGCAGGCGACCACTCGCGCCGGATACAATGCTTCACGGCACAGAGAAGCCAAGCGGCAGCGGGTAGAAGCAGAAAACAGGACCAGGGAGATTCACCACAACAAGATGATGGAGAGGTCAGTGTGACTGCATTAATAGCATATTAGTACGGAGGTACTTATTATTATTAAATGATAATTAAAATGCAATACCTAGGTATCTCGAATCTCAAATCCTGAATGTTCCGCTCGTGGTAAAATCCAGTTCTAGACCGATTATAAATCTTAGTTACAAGGTGGCTTTGCAGTTCACTTTTTACTACTTAAAAATGAAATTGACATAGATACTTGAGTTTTGTGCTATAAAATTCGTCAATTTTCATCGGCATAGGTCATATTTTAATGTGAAAATGTCGATATGTAAAACTAAAATCTGAGATACGAAGTATTGCATCCATCACAATATGAAGGTAGTACCTCCATAAAATTGATAAATAATTTTACACTGAACTTTGTGCATTCTTCTCTTAGAATAAAATCATTTAGGCCAAAATAACACACAATACTATATTACCTTTTTAATTTTTAAAGTACCTATGTAATGATTGCAGAATCTGTCGTGAAGACGAAGCTCGCATCGAGTATGTTCGTCAGCTGATAACACGGAAGGAGGAGAAGATGCGTCGCATGGCAAGGAACCGAGATCTTGCTCTACAAGAGTCCAGGATGCAAGCGCACACGACGGCAGAACTCCGAGAACACATCAGGTATTCATGACGTTTACGTCTTTTATCCGCTTCACTCTTGGTATTCCCGCTCTTCTCACAAAATTAAGGTTCCTTCAAATTGATGTGTTCCGAAAGACCCTCATGGTGAATTACTAATGAGGATGACAAATGAATAATAAACAATGGTGAAATCATGGTAATTACTCCAATATAATGAGGAACTGAATAACGAACAATGCGTACACAGACCACAGCCTAGCACATAAAGCTGGGTCTACATAAAACTGTTATTGAGTGTTTTTTTTTTGACCAATCACAAGTCCAGAAACCGCTCACGGCAGACTTGTGATTGGTTACTAATAGAAAAAAAAAAAAAAGTCAAAACCGGTTTATGTGGATCCGGCTTTTGGTGCTTTGTGAAATCGATTTAATTACCTCTATTTCCTAGTATTTATAGTTTTTTTAAAAATAACTATAAACTTAGTCAGTAGATACAATATTGGTTTTCATTCCAGGAGCACGCTATCTCCGGAAACGTTTGACAGAAAAGTTGCCAGAGTTGCCCTTGAGATGCGAGTGACAAGCCGGCCACCAACAGCCAGTCCGACAATGAACCGTTCCCACATCTATCTTGGTTAATCTTATTATGATGATATGAGATGTTTTGTTAAATTCTAAATCATAAAACCAAGTCACATCACATTCAAATGCACGATTTTCACTCTCCAATCTCAGTGAATAGTGAATGATTAAAATAAGTACCTAGTAGGTATTGTTGTTTGTACCTTCTATTTTGAAGTGGAACTGAACTTGAACCGAACCTCTAGATATCCGAACTTGTACATTTCTTGAAATATGGTTTTTACTGATTCCCTCAGTTAGGTGAATATTAATAAATATTAACTGCAATATAAAAAGATTTTCCACGAGTGGAACTCGAACCCACGACCTTCCGATATCCAGTCAGATGCTCTACCAGTTGAGCTACCGAGGCAGTTCACATTGCAGCGGTTGTGTTCCAATATAAGCTGCGTTAGCAACTTACCGATTTTGAAGATAGGGTCAGAATACTGTGAATTTCATCCACGTTTGACATCTGACTAACCTCATTCGACTTGGATTTCTCATAAGCAGATGTGTGGGCATATGTATGAAATATGGTTTTTACTGATTCCCTCAGTTAGGTGAATGTTAATAAATACCAACTGCAATATGAAAAGATTTTCCTCGAGTGGGCCCCGAACCCACGACCTTCCGATATCCAGTCAGATGCTCTACCAGCTGAGCTACCGAGGCAGTTCACATTGCAGCGGTTGTGTTCCAATATATAATATTCTTCTATCTCTCTAGGAGGCTACATAAATGGAGTTTCTGTTAATTAATCATTGAAAAAACACCAGGTTACAGTTGCCGAAAATATGTTCTCACTGTCTTGTCTTGACTTTATGCCTAGTACATAGCATTAAATCAACAGTAAATCATACATAAAAAAACACTCCGTGTAAAAATACCAGCCAAGTCTCTTCAACTATAAAAAAAAATAGAAGAAATCTAAAAATTCAGCACTGAAAAGTAGTGATATCAAAAAATGAGCCAAGTCAAAACTTAATTTTAAAAACCAAAATATACTTGGCGCATCGTGTATATAAATAGTATAGAAGCATATGCCAAAAATCAAATGTACCTACCTAATTATATATAATATACCTATAATGCCCTTAAAAACGATGCGCCAAGTATATTTTGGTTTTTAAAATTAAGTTTTGACTTGGCTCATTTTTTGATATCACTACTTTTCAGTGCTGAATTTTTAGATTTCTTCTATTTTTTTTATAGTTGAAGAGACTTGGCTGGTATTTTTACACGGAGTGTTTTTTATGGGGATATCACTTATTTTTTTAGTTTATTTACACAACTTGTAACACACATCGGAGCAACAATGACTAAATACTTTTAAAAAATTCGCCATTTCCGAATTGGTTAATATGAAAAATTGTGTTTGGTGCTCAATATACCTAAGCTTAAAGTGATATTCGATGAAGAATTGCGAAAGCTTCGTTCCAATCAGTCCAGCCGTTTTCGAGATATGGTATCACTTCCGGTTTTCAAAATGGCGACTGAAATAACTGCCACCTAGAATTTATTTCTATAAATGTTATGTATCATTATAAGCCTTCTGAATATGTGGTTATTGTAGTAAGAGGTCATTAAAATCTAGTTCTTCATTTTCATGACGTCATTTCCGGTTTTGGTAATAGTACATCTCTACTTTAACTATTGATATTCCATATAGACGACCGTCTGAATCATTTGGCGCTAGTTTCATTCCGATCGGTTGAGCCGTTTTCGAGATATGACGTCACTTCCGGTTTCAAAATGGCGACTACCGGATGGTTTTATAAAAAGGCACCTCAGACGCCAAAAGTGCACATGTGGTAAAAATTTCAGATCGATCGGCTAAGCCGTTTAGGCTGTGGCGGTGATAGCGGTGTTTCCTGATATCATCATCAGATAGGTTTTAAAAGGGGTGTAATTTCACTGTTTTCACGGCCCTCTAGCACGCAAATGGCATAACCTATTGTTCCCAAATTTAGTATATGGAGTGGGGTGGGCCATAGCTCGAAATTAAGATATTTCACAACAATGTGAGATTTTCCAATTTTATGATCCAGTAGGCCGAAAATGCCATGTTGTTGCTTACAGTAAAAGTGGTTGGTCTGCTCCTCAGTTTATTAGGCATTTACGGTATGTTGAGTGAGTGTGAGTGTACGGTACGACTTGGCTGGGTGGAGCGACCGCTCCACTAGATTCGAAAAAAGAGGTTCAAAAAGGTTTGAAAAGCAAACATGGCGGTTCACAATCCAAATCAAACCGGTTCGTACAACCCTAGTAGGTACCTACCTAGTATTAGGAATCTGTGGAAAATCAATGCTGCGGCCTTTGTCAATAGCAATAGGTCTTGAGATAAAGACTTGTATGACTCAGCCTAGACTTTCATAATTAATAAGAAAAATAAATACTAATAAATAATGGGTAGAATTAAGGTTACGTACATGATGAAAAGTTAAGATTTATGAAATGACTTAAAAAATATATTTCTGGAGCGCAAAAAATAAAAGGAATGGAAAATTATTAAAAACGGAACAAAAAATATTTTAGGATGACTATGTGTCGTAGATAGAAAAATAACACTCTATCACACGGGTGGCATACTGTAATAAATAAATTAAGTAGGTAGAGATTTTTTAGTTTGCATTTAAATAAGTACCTAACTTATTTCAAAGCAGTCGACACTAAACTTGATCTGAAACACTTACTCGTAATCAAGAAAATAAACTTGCAACTTCTGGCATTTCGAAAGTAATGTTTATAAGAATCTAAAGAGAAGTATGTTTGGCAACATACAGGTGAAGTGAATGCCATAGCTTAAAAAAACGAAGACAAAGTTGAGTAACTCGTATTAAGTATTTTGCAACATACCAACATGGTAAGCATAGATAGAGATCAAGCATTACACTAATGCATGCATGCATGCAGTTTTATTTGTTACAACATTTCCGAGTCTTAACTTTTTATCTCTTGCACATTGACCTCTTATTAATGTCCAGGAGAATCTACCAAACTGACTTGTAAGGTGCTAGGAGTAGGAGTGTCAGGCATTGAAATAGGTACATTTCTGTTACTTTACTACAATTGTTATATATGTAGCTATTTTGTTACTTGTTATATATGTATTCTATTGAGGTGCCTACTTGCTTAGAAGTCTAATCTGCTGTATTGGTAGGTAATTTATTAAATAACAGTAGTTGCACCTTTTAGAAAATATGTACTGGATAAAAATTAATGAATAAAAATAAGTGATCGCACATTTAAATTTAAATTTAATTGTTTGTTTTTATTGATGAAACGTACCACACATTCCCACAACACATCAATGGCCTTGTACTAAATTCTATTTGTCTTTAAGAAATCTTCTACTTCATCAGATAAATGAGTTTTCAGGAACTCATCAACAGAATCTGTGTTCCATTTGTCAATCGCAAGTGTCTGAAATTATCAAAAACACATGTTAGATTTATAATTTTAAGTTGTACATGCATTATGTAGTACCTAATTGAAACTCTCTCTATTAAAAACATGGAATATTGAAAGTAAACCTACATGTCTAGGATGTAGAAAAATAATATTCTGGGATAAATAGTTGTCAAGGAATCATTTTTCAAAGTCTAAATAAAATGAATAATTTTCGAAGGCGCGAAAAGGGCCCAATAGGCAGTCAAAAGGAAGTTATATAAACTACGTAAACACAACAATGATAAATCATTGAATCATGGCTCTGGTCACAAATAAGATAACATTAGGTAGGTACTCTCTATGTCCTACGGCAGTCAATCTTTCAATTCTGGAGTTATCAATAAAATGTCAACTTCAAAAGTGAAACAAATGTGTCTATTGATTATTTGGGGTCTACTTTTTATTAAAGTGCGTTTTTTCTAGAGAGAGTTGCTTGTTGCGATGAGATGATAAAATTAAAATATAGGTAAATACCTCTTGAATGTTGCCCTCGCTATCCATCAGTTTAATTATTGGATCAAGACCTCGTACATATTTTATTTGGAGATTTGGGAATTTGTCAGGTCTGTCGCTCTTGACAAATGCTGAAAAAATAGGAAAATGATTAAAAATGTGCAAATGTATAGGTGTTGTAGAGTCGGGATTTTCAGGCCGTATGAACCTTTAAAATGGGGAAAATAATGTTATAAAAGGCACCAAAGGAATTAATAAACCACTCAAAATAAGTGCAGAATCAACGCCAAAATACGCTAGGTACACTCAACCAAATAAAAATTGGTACTCGAAAAGACAAGGATTGGCTGCTGGTAAGGTTCCTTGACAATCAAGCATTGTTATTATCAATGAAATAAGAGTTCACCTACTAGAGGTAGATGATGCGTTAACACAGCCTTCATGGGATGATGCCATCAAACCTTAATCAGCCAATCCTTTTCTTTTCGAGTACCGATTTTTATTGATTTGAGTTGACCTAGTAGAACCTACATGACGTTATAAAAAATTGGAAACAAATAATGCAAAATTGGGAAAAGGAAATGTAGTTTTAAACACATACTTCATACAAGTGCCTTTCCCCTTTAGAGGCACTTTTTTTATACATTAGTGTCAAATCAAAAGAAGTAGAAGTCAAATAGAGTTAAAAAAAGTGATAAGTGTGAGAGTGTGGAAGTGTAGAAGTCAAATTCATTAAAACATCACATATAAAGGACGTCACGCTTCAGGGGGGAGGGGGGGTGCACCAGTATGGGACACAGTGTGACAAGGGGAGGGGAGGGGGGGGGGGGGGTCTGGAGGCAGTAGGTCACATTTTGATATAGATATTTTCAAGCATTTTTAATTGGCATTTTAAACTGGTGGAGAGAGGAGAGTTTAAGTATCTGGGGAGCTGGCTAACTAAGGATGGAAAAATAGGAAGAGAGATAACATCAAGAGTACAACAGGCTAACACATTTTTCCAGTTAGTCAGGAAACTTCTTTGGAATGAGCAGTTCCCCCAGAAATGCAAGATACTCCTTTTCAAAAGCTATTTCCTGCCAATACTCACCTACGGTTCCGTAACCTGGGCGATTGGAGGAAAGGAGGAGAGCCAGTTGCAGGCAGCAGAAATGAAGTTTTTACGAAGCATACAAGGAGTAACTAAGATGGACAAGATCAGGAGTGAAAAGATTAGAGGAGACTTGAAGGTAGATAGGTTGGCATTTAAAATGGGGAGAGAGCGACTACGGTGGTTTGTCCACATGAAGAGAATGCAGAGGGAGAGAATACCTCATCGGGAGTTCGCAGCTGCGAGAAGTGATAAAAGGAGAGTGGGAAGACCGAGGGAAAAGTGGAGAGAGCTGGTAGCAGAAGATGTACAAGAGAGACTAGAGAAGTGGAGGAAGGAAGGTGGTGGGAAGACCGGAAGAAGTGGAAAAAACTGGTAGAGAAGAAGAACGAAGAGGAAGAGCCAAGCCTTGCCAGCTAGCTTAGGAGTCCGGGCCCTAGTAAATGGTGGCCTCGCCACCCCCCGACCCAACTTTTGGAACCGGGAGAAAGATTATTATTATTAAATTTCAGTTGATATGTCGGGACCAGAAATTTAGCTAAAAACGATAAATTCTGATACATTTCACAGTCAAAAATACTCTATTTATGGGGGGGGGGGGGGGGTACAGATAGATTTGTAATGTCCTTTCAGGGGGGGGGGGGGTCTCGAAAAGTGTGACACAGCGTGACAGAGGGGAGGGGGAAGTGTCAAAATATCCCATTTTTAGCGTGATGTCCTTTATGCACAGCCCCCTAGTAAAATTTTTAATGATTTTCAATTGGCGGTCAATCATTTTCTAAGAAGAGCCTCTAAGGGGGTAGGTATTGGAGTCTAAGGTATTGGCATGAAAATTCTCATGATTTTTTTTGAAAAAAAAATCTCATGATATTTTTACTGTCAAGCTGTTCAATTATTTTTGGCTAAAGCCTAAACTATACGTTTGAGTTGTTATCTGTAGTATCTATAGTACAAGTATGTGGTTGTATTGTACATTGTATTGTGTTTTAAATTGAAACTTGCAATTTTGTCTGTAGTACTACCTAACTCTTACAATCTGATTATTTTGTGTAAATAACCTTCTATTATAAATTAACAATTCCAAATAAGACACATAAACACATGTCTTTTGTAATTGAAATTACTGTGCATTCTCATTAGGAGAAAATTATCCGAGTTTCAAACATTAAAAAAAAAAAAAATTTAATGAGAATTCCTAACACCGGTCATAAAACAGATTTGCTAGGTACATACTGAATTTGCAGGGCCTCGTGAACATATTCAGAAAGGAACCTGAAAATCCTATCCTGACTCTAGCTCTTCTAGCGTAATGCTTACCTTGAATTTGTGGATATGCACCAAATTTGCAGGTGCAAACTTCTAGGATTGCTTTTGCATATCGTTTAACTTTATACTCATGAGCATCTCTTTGGCAGCATTGTAAGCAGTGCTCTCTATAAAGAAGTAGTAACACTTTTTAGTTCTTACGACGGCTGGGTAGTGAGTTTGACCTTGAAGAGTTTTTTAATCGATTTTATCAATATCTTTTACCAATGTAATTGTTAACAAAATAAGGCTTTGTGAGCGTCTTCAGAACTGTTCAATGAAAATAATTTCATAGCTTGGAATGGTTTATTAGATTTACTTTGTCCTACAGATGTTTATGTAGTGCCCGAAAATTAGTAAAATTATGGTACTAAACATCTGAAAATAAAACTAATTTATTCCAAGCTATGAAATTATTTTCATTGAATAGTTCTGAAGACGCGTACCTACATTACATTGGTAAAAGATATTGATAAAAATCAATTAAAAACTCTTCAAGGCCACGCTCACTACTCAGCCCTCTTACGAGCTAGTTACAACACTACACACAGATAATAGGGAAGTGAAGTGAAGTTTAGATTTCAGAATAATAAATATTTTATGAAAGTTGAGATGTTGTTGAAGACAGATGTGGTATTATTTTTGTTGTGTGATGAATAGTTTTCAAGGAACGAATTTACAAAGTTTGATATTTTGTAGCTGTCCATGAAACACAATCTGACGTCACACGCCGAGTCGGGCCGTATAGATAATGTAGCCAGAACCGGTTCTTGCATCCCGTAACACAGGGAATTCGGCGTGTGACGTACAGCTTGTTTTTGCAGAGGAGTGAAAGGTCAAAAACTAATAAATTAATTATGGGAAATATATGATTTTAAAAAATATAAAAAAAATCACATTGCTCTTTGAGGCTATTCTGTATATAAATAAAATATAATCTCAACATTCACCTATTCCCCATTTGCTACAACTTGGTAGGTACCTAGGTAGACTACTTGGTGTTTATAATTATGGAAATTTAGTGAATCTCTCACTTATGGTGTTTAGAGGGAAGCTGGGAAATAAAAACACTCACCCCGATTGGGAATTGAACCCAGATCTTTCGGGTTCGCAAGAGTTGTATGGCAATCCAACCTGCGGATTAAGAATGGGCCCCGGTACCTAGCTTAGTGGTTAAAGCATAAGCCGGTCACCCGAAGGATCTGTGTTTGATTCCCAGTCGGGTTGTGCGTTTATATTTCGCATGATCCCTCTTAAATTCTTTGTGTTGTTAGGTACTTGTTAATGTGGAAAATCTAGATCTATAACAGTAATACACTCACAGCCTTGTGCTCAAAAGAATTTCCGGATTTATCGACATAAGTGCCCCAGAGTACCCATAAGATAATTTGCACATGGGTCTTGTGGTGTTGAGGACTGACATCCGCAAATATCTACTTGCGAACACAACTTCTTTTGAGCATGAGACTGTGATAGACTTATGTTACTTAGTACCAATTTGCTCTAACTAAAGCCCGTACGACTATACCTAATTCAATATATTTAGCGTCACTAAATAGTAGCTCCAAATGATTGCCTTATTTTCCGGGATGCGCAATACGAGTTAACTTTCCATGATGGTCAAATAAGCTTTAAAAATGAATAGAATACAAATATTTATAGGTAGGTACACTCGGCCAAACAAAAATTGAACGTTGACCAAATTTGAATGACTGCTGGTCATGTCCCATAACCAATCAAAGCTTGTTATTATCATTGAAATGTGCGGTCACCTACTAGAGTGAGACAATGAGATCGCTTAGACTGATTTCTGACGGTACGATCTTACATTTATCAGCCTATCAGATTTATTGAACGTTCAATTTTTGTTTGGCCAAATGTACCTACCTACCTATTTCCCCTAGACCATTCAGGTCCCTAGGTGCCCAGTATCCAGAAGTCTGGAGTATTACTTCCATGTTGGCCTTTATATATTAATAATTAAGGGAGATCCTTGGTAAATAGATTCTAGTACCCATCTAGGTACCTACTCACAGTAAGTAGGTACCTAGGTACTATTAATTAAATTAGAATCTTCCTATGTTTGAGGTAGGGTAACGTAACCTTACTTTATTACGTCAAGTCCAAACTTTTGAAGATTGTCACATGATGAACAGAGAAGGTTTGCTTTATTTAAACCTAGAGACCAACAATCTTCAGATGAAAACTCTGCAAATGCAGTTCCCAAACAGCAAATTAAACTAAAAATTATAATGGTTTTAGTCATTTTGAGAATAAAAAACTTTCCACAATCCACACGTAAGTCCCTCTTTCACTTGTTGGAAACACTTGTTTGCCAGTAGTAGTAGTGAGTGACACTTGGTGAACTGTGAATGGGGAGAAGTTGACACAGCTGTTCCAGTCCAAGGTCTTCTTATCGGCACTTCGAACCGAAGTTTGTAGCTGACGGAGTTGTGTTGTTTGTTTTGTCGACTGACAGCTCTAAAATCATTTAAAGTGATCGTAGTTTAAAGTTAGGAAGTTTTCCATTTCCTGAAAAACTATCAGGTAGGCTACCTACGAGCTATAAATTCACAATTAATTGCTTTAGGTTTGTCAAGTAAACTAACTACCTACCTAGGCCTCTTCTTCCATAATCCGTTGTTCTGAGGATCTGTCACCACCTCCTTGGTCTCCACACAATTTAAATTCTGCCTATTTTGTTACAGGAGCAACATACAATGACATTAATCAGTGAGCTAAAGAAACTATCGGAAGAAAGCTTAGCCCGGCAGCCGGAAGAAGTTTTTGATATTATCTGTAAGCTTGGAGAAGGATCATATGGCTCTGTTTATAAAGCATTGCACAAGGAGTCAGGACAAGTGTTGGCGATTAAACAAGTACCTGTTGACTCGGATCTACAGGAAATAATCAAGGAGATCTCCATAATGCAGCAATGCGATTCACCGTGGGTAGTCAAGTATTATGGCAGTTATTTCAAGAATACGGACTTGTGGATCGTCATGGAGCATTGTGGAGGTGGTTCTGTTTCCGACATCATGCGTTTACGTAAGAAAACGCTAACAGAAGATGAAATTGCGACTATATTATGTGACACTCTTAAGGGATTGGAATATCTGCATCTAAGAAGAAAGATACATCGTGATGTGAAAGCAGGCAATATTCTGCTCAATGCAGAAGGCCACGCTAAACTAGCCGATTTTGGTGTGGCCGGACAGTTAACTGATTCAATGGCAAAGCGAAATACAGTCATCGGCACTCCTTTCTGGATGGCTCCTGAAGTAATTCAAGAGATTGGCTACGATTGTGTTGCCGATATCTGGAGTCTGGGTATAACTGCGCTCGAAATGGCAGAGGGAAAACCACCTTATGGTGATATCCATCCAATGAGAGCTATTTTTATGATCCCTACAAAACCACCTCCGTCGTTCCGAAAGCCAGACCAGTGGACCCCCGAGTTCATTGACCTGGTTAGCAGGTGCCTTGTCAAGAACCCTGAAGAGAGAGCAAGTGCCACAGAGTTATTAAACCACGAGTTTATTAGTAACGCTCGCCAGCCCAACATTCTTGGCCAAATGATTGCCGAAGCTAGGGAGATCCGGGAAAATTTGCACAATCGTAAGACCGCAATTCCGTCCAGCAGCAGAGTAAATTCTGAGCAAGACTACGACAAGACGATGGTTTCACAAAACTCTGGAACATTGGTGCCGTCGCGAGATACAGCTGCGTCTTCAGAGGCCGGCACTATGCTTCAGTTCGACTTGCGAACGATGGTGATCAACAGCGACACTGAGGAAGAAGCTACGATGAAGCGTTACGACACTGGACCCGAAGAGCACGGAGTTAAGGAACGACCGCTGTTTCTTGATCATTTCGACAAGAACGTTAATTTCAGCAACAACTTTCCACAACAATCATCTTCAAATGTTCCTTCTGTCCAAGTCAACCCACAACCTCCCAATCAACCTGCGCCTCAAGAAGAGAGCTATCTTCCCGCTCCTCTTCCTCAGCTGGCGACGAGTCAAACTCCGGAGCCGCATCCGATGCTCGACAACATTCGGCAGAACCACGAGGCACAGGCTCAGCTCCAGAGAATGTTCATTCGAGGGGATTCAGAGTTCCTCAAGATGCAAAGCTGCATCGAACTTCAGCTGAGGATTGCTAACCTGGACTCGGAAATGGAACGAGAGATCGACGAGTTGAGAAACAGATATTTGACTAAACGTCAGCCACTATTAGATGCTATGGATCAAAAACGAAAACATCAGCAAAACTTTTAGATTGGAGGTGAAACTTAATCTCATCTTAATTTCTTTGCCTGTACATAGCTCTCTATTCACTTGACATTTAGCAACTAACAGGAGTATATTTCATACGATTTTGATAGGTCCCATTTTATACAGTTGACTGTATGTATCTTCTAAAGTTCTAATTGTAGGACGATACTGGGCAATAAATAAATTATATTACAATATAGTTGGTACCTACCTAACAAATTTATCAAACTTATCAAACTACGTATTAATTATCACGTGTTGCATGTGAAATTAACAGTGGTATCAAATTTTCAAATACTGCAGATTTACTAGGTTGATAGAATGGTGCATGGCCATGCTTTTTGTAGATTTTTAAATTTGTATTCTAAATTTAAGGCTGATGCACAATTGAATTAAGGTTTATGGTTTTATGTTTAGTGATTAGTGTTTAAGATGTTATAACAGAGTCCAGTGCACAATTGCTTATTTCACGAGGCTATTTCACCACGTGATAAAATTAAATAATTGATCGAAAAATGATATGGAAACAAATATATGAGCAAAACTAGGCACAAATATCAAATTAAAATGCTTCCAATGACATTAATTCAGACGACTTTTCATTTTCCCGTACGAATTTGACATTGACATTTACTCTGCTCACTTCTGATTGGTTCGTCATAAGGTGAAATAGTGTTTTGCAATAAGAAATGGATTTTGTTGATTTCTTATTTCAGCTTAAACCTTAAACACTAAACCTTATAACGCTTATGACAGTTGTGCATGGTAACGTTATAACAGCACCTTTCATTTCTCTTAAACACTAAACCATAAACCTTAATTCAATTGTGCATCAGGCTTTAAGGATAAGTTTTATATCTAAATAGAAATACATTATGTAGTGTGTTGTTCTTGTTTATAACTTAATTTATTCTTTGTAATTGTGGCAGCTCTTTAGTCTAATATACGAATTAATTATTATCTAGACCTGTGGCTACTTTTATACCCTACCCATACCCGAATATTAGGTTTTACTTCTAGATACATTTTTACATTTAAAAGACCTTACATATCGTAACTATTTTCATGAGAATTCTTCATTTCATCGATATCAACATTTTCCCGCCCAGAATTTGAATACCGGTACTTTTTCTCGATTCCACCGTAGATTCCACCCACCACTTCCTGTCATCTGTCAAACTTGAAGTAAAAGCTTCGTGGCATGTAAACAAACAATCAAAATCATTAAAATTGAGTGACACAACGAATGTAAGTATTATTACTTATTACTAATAGAAAATTCAAACATCACTTTAATATAATATTAGTTGATAAGTAGGTTTAGGTTCATTTTCGCCGCACTGATGAGTGATTGCATGATTGATAGGTTATCGTACTGATAACAAATTGTTGAAATTGTTGATAGTGTGTAGGTTACATTATATTATCAATATTATGCAATCACTGTGTATCTATTTGTTAATAAATTGCCTTTTTGCTTGTTCTATAATCGTTCATTGCCTTCTTTTACACATTCTTAGATCAGTGTTGTCAAAAAAATTTCATGTTTCCAGCATCACTTAAAAAAGCTTATTTTATCTAAGTTGGGCTTTGCTGATACCTATATGCCTGTAGTATATCAATCAGTAACAATAGCCCATTTATCATTTTAACTCGGCAGTAGGTACTCAACCCTTGAAATGACAACTGCGGAAGTATTGCGAACTAACGGAACATCTGGGGATGGCATCTATTCACCTGTATTGAATTTCGCTGAAGGCGAGCTAAAAGCTCGAGCACAAGCATTAAGAAAACACTTCAGCACCAAATTCAACGAGGAGCCGTCATTTTACATCAGAGTGCCTGGAAGGTATTACATATTATCTGTATTCTAGTTAAAATACCTATGTAAACCACTTACAAAAAGTAATTTTAAAACGTTTTTCGGAAATAAAAATTATTTTTGTTTGATAGGTACAGACATGGGCAAAATACTCTGTTTCAATGTATTTGGAATACAAGATACTGATACTTTTAATTTGGGTATCTAAAATACAAGATACAAGATACATTTTAGAGATGTATTTAAAATACAAGATACAAGATAGTATCTTTAGATACTTCAAAAAAGATACATTTAAAGATCCTTTTTTTTATTCTCATACATATCATCCAACAGTAAAAAATGTAGGGACTTACTTTCTAAATTAAATTTTAATTTGTTCTATTTGTAAGGCAACATACTTAACATTTTCTTGATCGATTCAATACGGCAACGTGTATTATTTGATGCTTGTTTGAAATCAAGCAAGAGATCAAGCTATCTTTGAAATCCTAGGCGCATAAAAATGTATCTTGTATTTTAAATCTTCAAAAAAGATACAAAATACTTTAGAAATGGGTATTTAAAATACAAGATACAGATACATTTGACTCATGTATTTAAAATACTAGATACAAGATACAAATGTATCTAAGATACGTATCTTAAGATACAAGTATCTAGATACTGCCCATGTCTGGATAGGTATTGAATATAAAATTTTTCAGGTCGGAGGACATGAACAAACTACTGACATTTAATACTATACAACATCAATTAATTTAATTACGGTAGACTTATAATAAAGTTGTGGCTTACTACTTTCAATTTAAAAAAAGTGCAAAAATGCGAAAATGCATTTCTAGCCCCTTCCATATTTTTTAATCATATCAATTGAATAGCAAAATTACTGAATCTTATAAAAACTTTCCTTCCAGAGTAAACCTGATAGGCGAGCATGTCGACTATTGCGGCTACTCCGTTTGCCCGATGGCCATTCAGCAAGACATCCTTATAGCTGTGAAGCCCATTGAAAACCAAACCCTTCACTTGACAAATCTCGACATCAAATATCCAGACTACACCTGCAACTTGAACCAAATTGAAATCAATAAAAATGGACCACCAGAGTGGCATAGCTACTTTCTGTGTGGGTTGAAAGGTGTGATGAGTATTCTTCCTAATGGCGGCAATCCTGTTGGTTTAATGGCTGCCGTCACGGGCAACATTCCACCCAACTCGGGTCTCTCGAGCTCCAGTGCTTTAGTAAGCGCTGCAGCACTTTCCACGTCACATGCCAACAAGGTAGAGAACATAAATGTTTCTTTCCTATGATTCGGGTCACAATTCTATAGTGTTCAATTGCGTTGCCATACAATATCATGTGTTTATTTATTTTAACAATTTTATTTAAATTTTTCCAATCATTTGGAAAGGTATCAAAGCTTTAAAATTAAAATTCTCCCTTTTAATATTACCTACATACGACATCAGCATCTCAACCTAGAATTTAAACTTTAAAAAAAAATGAAAATAAAGTACTTACTAGTACTTAGTACCTTGTGTAGATACAATTTTAAAGAGGAGACAGCTCTGTGATAAAATTAAAATTAAGGTCAATTGTTTGAAGTTGAGGTAACTCATTTCATCTTCACTGTCTTAGCTCCAAATAACCAAACAAGAAATTGCTTCATTGGCGGCAAAAGCAGAACGATTTATAGGAACTGAGGGGGGCGGTATGGACCAAGCAATTGCCTTCCTAGGAACTAAAGGTATTTCTTAATTTTTCAATTACAAATTGAACTCTTTCCTATTCTGAAGTACCTACCTAAACTCCGTTTCATGGGGTCTAGAGTCCTAAATAGCATGGGCAGGTATAGGACTACCCATGTTAAACAGGACTCTAGACTGCATGAAACGGAGTTTATGTTGTGCGTTCAGAGTGAAACGCTAACAACATATATTTCTGGCATCAGGATGTGCAAAACACATAGAATTCAACCCCCTGCGATCGGAGGACGTGTACTTGCCGTCTGGTGCCGTGTTCGTTATCGCTCACTCGCTGGCAGAGCTGAACAAAGCTGCCACTTCGGACTTCAACTGTCGGGTGGCCGAGTGTCGTCTCGCTACACAGGTGAGGAATCATTCTCTCAACAGCGTAGCTAACAGCTTCTCTGGAAATGCCGTCTTACGTAGGTGCCTAGTCCCTTTAACAAGTTAGCCTTATGTCCAAAATACAACTCAATATGATATTAACGAGTTAACTACCTACATACCTACCTATTGAATCAATTCATTATTCAAATTCACCGTTGCTGTTTTTATTGAAAGCTTGTTATTGATTGATGTGATTGAAAATCTGCTTAAAAAAGCAACAAATTACATATCCCTCGACCTCATCACTTCGAAAAGGCTTTTGATTAGTTGAAAGCTTTTATACTTTGGAACATGCTCAACAATTTAATTCTCGAATGTGTTTGTAGTTGTTAGCGAAACAGAGCGGTCTTCCGTGGGAGAAACTGTCTCGTCTCGCTGACTTGCAGACTGCTTTAGCCGTGGACCTCGAGGAGATGATCTCACTCGTAATGAAAACGCTTCATGAGGAGCCGTACACCAAAGAAGAGGTACGAGTCACTTTAATTCCATTGCAACGTCGTCTGTCATGTGAGACCAAACTCATTTAATCTGTTTTCCCGATGCAGGTTTGCTCATTACTGGAAGTGAGCGAAGAAAAATTGGCGCAAACTTCTTTGACCAACAATACGACACATTGTCAACAGTTCAAGCTGAAGCAGAGGGCATTGCACGTATTTCAAGGTATCTGCATTGTCATATCGTTGCTGTTCATGTAGTTGAAACCTGAACACAAGTATCGACAAATTCAGCACTACACCTTCTCTGTATCGAATGCTCAGTATCATCTTCTTGGTACCTACTATCTTTCTAGAGAAGCAGGCTAAATGCTAGGCCAGATTTCATGTCTTTATTTAAAGGCCCGATTTACTTTATTAATATTTTGCTGACCATCTTCAATCTGCTCCTGTGCAGTAACTTTGGTGACTTTAAAGTGACTCAAAAAATAAATAAACTGAACAAAATGTTGCGAGTGTTGATTCTGCTGTAAAGGTTTATGGTCCTGTAGCTAGTCGTATTAAAATATTAAAAATTTGGTAATAAAATTTAAATAATAATACTACTAACAGGTACCTATTTTTAAATATTACGTTATATTTTTAAAATATTTGTTTTGTTTTTATATTTTAAAATGGATATGTCCAATACTATTAACACTTACTCTCTAAAACAACTAGGTACACATACATAGATGTACAATAAAAACTAATTTCTTCATCAGACATCAATCTCATAATGACACTCCATTTATTAAATAAATCCCACGTCTCTTACCAGCAAGTACAGTGTCATCTTGTTTGCTTCAGAGGCTCGACGAGTGCAGCTGTTCCGCGAGGAGTGCTCTCGAGGCGCCGGCAGTGAGCTGCACAAGCTCGGCGACTTGATGCGCAAGAGTCACACGAGCTTGCAGCAGCTCTACGAGTGCAGCCATCCGAGTCTGGACCAAGTCGTGCAGCTCGGGGAGGCCGAGGGCATCGGGTCAAGACTTACTGGTGCAGGGTACGTAGCAGTTATATCAGTGGCTAATTATTTTCATATATTTATAATAATAATAATCCATCCCTGGTTCCAATTTAATGGGTCAGGGGGTGGGTATTCCCACCAACACTAGGGCCGCAGGACTCCTGGAAACCGGCTGGCCACGCCTGGCGTTTCCGCCTCTTCTTCCTCCTCTTCTTCTTCCACTTCTAATTGTTCCACAAATTCCTTCCACCATGTTCTGTCCTCCCACTGTCTCTCAGCCTCCAACTCACTCCACCTTCCTCCTCTCTCCAACACATCCTCCTTGATCAATCCAATCCACCTGTCTCTTGGTCGCCCCACTCTCCGAGTTCCCCCTGTAGCCGCTTCAAACACCCGCCTTGGCACTCTATCGGTTCCCATCCTCTTCATGTGGCCGAACCACCTAAGCCTCTCTCTTCCCAGCTTGAACACCAATCTTTCAACCCCAAGCTCTTTTCTTATCTTCCTACTTCGGATCCTATCCATTCTTGTCACCCCCTTCACACTCCTCAAAAACTTCATCTCAGCTGCCTGTAGCTGGTTCATAATATATTTATATTATTCAGTATTTATAGCGGTGACAATTCCACCTATTTTCTTATGCTAGTTAATTTCCGGCAGCCCTATACTTACTTCACGGGCTCTGATTCTGGCTGCCCGCGAAAAGCTAGCGTACAAGTAGCTATATAGATGCCAAGATTATAGTCTTTTCCACACATCTCGATCAAACTCTCGGGAAGTGCCCTGAAGGTCGTACCTATATCATCTCTCGGCCCGCTGGGCGCTGACCATTTTTAGCTCAAGTAGTAGTGTGAACTCATTCGTGGCAATGAAAGAGCGACGAATGGATTTCAATTTAAAATAATTTAAGGTAAGAGTGGCATGTACGCTACCTACTTTATATTATTGATTGTTGGTTGTGCCCCCCCACTAGGTCATTAGCTGCCACTGCTCAGTTGATTACTGTGTTCCAGCTGGGGAGGCTGCGTGGTTGCCTTGACAACGCACGAGTCCAAGGAGAGATACATCTCGCTGCTGAAGGAGAAGTACTACCGCGACCATGCAGGGGCGCAGGGAAGAGACTTGGACACACTTGTGTTTGCCACAGAACCATGTGCTGGGGCAGCCATTTACCACATGTAGACTTCCATGGATTCCAATGTTGCTAGTAAGTAGGGTCCATTTGACAGCAGGTGTAGAAAACTTTCAGGCTACTTTTTAAGATTGCAATATTATTATTAATGTTGATTTGGCCTTTTCAAAAAGTTTCAGGACTTTTAATTTCACTTCAATTAACAAATTTAGTGATATGCGGTTGGTGATATCGTTTACCTCAGGACCCTTACCTAATATCGCGTTTTTTCACGCTAAGATCACGGTAAGACCAAGATAAGACGGTCCACGGTAGTCCCGGCCTAGTCCGAGTTTAATATTAATTTTAAGGGTCTGTGACTGGTGCTACGACGGTCTTACTGGCGGACTGGATCTCAAGCATGCTTTGGCGGACCGTGGTAAGACCTTTTTATATTAAATCGAGACTAAGGAATTGTCTGACTTACACTAAGATGGTCTTCGTGTAAGACCGTCTTAGTGAAATAGGGTTTATTAGGTAAGGGTCCAGAACCTAAGGAATAACATACTATTTTTTAATTGTTGACACACAATTGAATAGTTGTCATGCTACAGGTTCAGAATTTCAGAATTTCAGAATTTCAGAATTTTTGTTCCAAGAATGTGAAAAATGTGAAATGTGAAATGTGAAAGTCTTCTCAGTGACAATTCACGACCGAAATGGTTGTTCTCAAACTGTGTAGCTTGGCAACATTCGAACCAATGGCAACTTACCATTGGAAAACAGGTTATTCCCCAGGCTATCATGTAAACAACCTGACAACTACCTGTGTTGTGAATTATTTTATCAATGCAAATTATCTCGTAATTCTTGTTTATTTCAGAATATTCTATGATGGGAGTTTCCTGATGCTCATCTTCATGGAACATTAGTCATTACCATTCCTCTGGGACATGCTTTATTGTTTGCTTAAACACATCTACTTAATTTTACCAATGCTTTAACCATAATATATTTAGCTATATTACCTCATACATATTCATAATATGCAATATGATTGCAGTTGTACTGCAGCTTGATTTTACTTGTATGCTGAAGTACAGTCCCAACGTTTTAAATTGCACAATGCACTGTGTGCCCACCAACAAGTGAGTTAGTCATTATAATTAATAAATCATTTTACAAATATTTTGTGATCTTTATTGTTTTATTTTTACTATAGACAAGACCTTATGAGATTTTGCGTCTACTAAGAAAATTCTTAAAAATGGAATATTTATAAAAAATAGTACCTAGCTAATGAACTTTAATTACCTAAGAGTTAATAAGTTAGAACATAATTAATTGACACGCTGGAAAATATTGATTTTTACATAATTCAGAAATTGGTTTTACCTGTTTTCATTAATTTTATTATCTATATTTTATTTTTGTTTATCGATAAAATATTGATTTGCTTTTGTTCAATTTTTGTTTGTTTGTAGCTGTACCTACCTATCTACAAAGACGATTAGGAAATGCAAATTACGGAACAGGTTGGGTGAGTGGTTAACGCTCTGAGCTTGTATTCCGGAGGCCTGGGTTCGATTCCCGCGGCCGTCCTTCCTGACTGGGTTTTTTTTCGTGGTTTTCCCTCAGTCGACAGGCAAATGCTGGGAAGGTACCCTACTAATAGGCCACGACCGCCTCTTCCCCCCTTCCATGCTTTCCTACTCTACATCATCTCCCAATCATCCTCATAATCATTCATCCGTCGTCATTAGCCTCGCTGCAGAACAATGCGACGTTAAGCCCCAGACAAAAAAAAAGAGAAAAAAAAATGCAAATTCGCTGTAAATGCGCTTATAGTCCATTGTGTGATTATACCCACCACTAATTGCAACAGAAGGTTTTAATACATGAATCGATTCAGAAAAATGTCCTCTACAACATATCCAAAATCGCTGTACGGGAAAAGGGTTTTAATGACTTTTTAAGTTAATTTCCCATGTTAATTCCATCTTTCAAAAAAAAACTTTTTTTCATGTAACTCCGATTTTGACGAAACTTGGCAGATTTGTTCACCATCCTTAATAAACACAAATAGCTCTCTGAGCGTTTTCCTCTAAATCTCATCGTTTGGAAAATATGGCCCATTGAAAAGTCATATTTTAGTGAGTTTTCGTCGATTCAGGTCACTAGTGTAATTTGACGTTTTGCGAGGTCCATATTTTCCAAACGATGAGATTTAGAGGAAAACGCTAAGAGCGCTATTTGTGTTCATTTAGGATGGTGAACAATTCTGCCAAGATTCGTCAAAATCGGAGTTACATGAAAAAAAGTTTTTTTGCCAGATGGAAAATTAACTTAAAAAGTCATTAAAACCCCTTTTCCGTACAGCGATTTCGGGCGATTTTGGATATGTTGTAGAGGACACTTTTCTGAATCGAACGGTACCAAAAACGCTTCTGTTGCAATTAGTGGTGGGTTATGCTGATTTTTTTCAATAGAATTACTGGACTATTAATTATGATTAATGATAAATATCCTACCCTTCTACTTCAAATGTGAACTAGTGATGGGAATGGGCTGCAATTTTTCCCATTTCTTAATTGAAATAATAACATTAATAAACTGTGAAAAAATGTAGGCCATATAAAAGTATCTACCAATAATTTCTGAACTAAAATCTTGAATAATTGTATTTAGAACGAGGAACATACCGTTAACCCTTTGGGTTCATACATCGTGTTTTGTTGATAGTTAAGTGGTATCACTTGACTCGCCTAATAATACAGGGACACCTCTTATATCGTTTGAGCAAGTCTACAAAGTGATTCATTTTTCTATCCTAAATCTTGTATTTTTGTGAATGGGGCCTAAGAGACTCACTTATCGTAAATATATAGGTACTAGCTAACCTACCATTGTTATGGGACGTAACATTGAATCATTTACCAATAAAAAGACGAAAATACACCAGATATGAAAGATCCCTCGAGAGAAAATCCATCTGATCAGACAGTTCTGCCCACACACTCTCTCTCATCATCCCATGCTCCAACCACCTGCAGCTGTCGCGTCGGCGCATTGGGCCCCTCGACGTCGGGACGCTCAACACGCGGCGTCGTCGGCAGTCCGTCGCACGCTCTCGACGCCGCTGTCACGTGTCGGACGTCGCTCCATGATCGCCGTCATCGTGTGCGAACAAACTCGGCACGTCGCCCATGACGTACAAGATAATGTTGATATTTACACGGAATAGTTTATGTAAATTTGATAGATTTACAGAAGGATGTCTTGAAATATAAAGTCTTCAGCGGAACAAATTATCACTTCATTAGAATTCAACTGACATTCAAAATGACAATGCTGCGATGTTATAGCCGACGTTCATTCGCTGGAAATGAACTTGTGAACGTATAAAACACAGTGACGAACTAATTGTCTGTCGGTTGACGTCTTGTTTATTGGTGGAGGTGCCGTGTCCTGGTGGAGGTGCCCGCCATGTCGATCCTCCAGTCCTGCTGTTGCTGGAGGTCGGTGCGTAAAGGAAGCTTTGCCAGCGCGATCTACACAATAGTAAGTCTCGAAACCCCTTCCATTCATTCATTCATTCATTCGTTCGTACAAAGTAATTCAATGATGGCCAAATTCAAAGTTTCTTCTTGCATGTTTTCACGTGTCAGTGAATTCTGTAAAAGACTTGACTATTTCAAATTAAATTAAAGCGCGCGTAAGCAACGACGCAAAACTAGAGCCGTGTTCAACACTATGTCGTACGCGACGTTGCGTTTATGCATAAGGAGGTAAAGAAGAGAACGTCTCATTTCGACTTTCTTCGCGCAAATTGTATCATTTCTTTGATTCCGTCTGTGACTGTAGATCAGAGAGGCGTAGTAACTAGAGAAGGAAAGGCTCCTTGCAAAAATGAGTTGTGTTGCCCCCCCCCCCCCCCCCCACTCTTGCGCACCTTTTCAGGGTTCATTTCTTGCCAGATAAGATATTTCAACCACATTCACATATGAACGCAACTTACAAATTAACATACTTCTAAGGGGGGTGAAATAAGAATTTTGTCTATTTAGGCATTTTTAAATATGGCTTTTACACGTTTCTAACGCCATAATTTTTGTATAGGAAAAGGCCGTGTACCAAGTTGAACAAAAACGTCACATACAAAAATAGAATAAAACTGATTGCACATTGCTGTATCTGTGTTGTGCCTCCCTCATGCCATGGGCCCCTGGCATTTTCCGGCCAAACCACGTGGTAGCAAATCCACTGTTACGTCAGATCCAGCAGAAATTTAGTACCTATGTGTATCATGTCACCGCGGGGGGGGGGGGGGGGGGGGGGGGGCAACCTCACGTCTCACAATGTCTCCTCACCTCAACTGATCAGAACATCTCGTCATTGAAAACTATTCTGGGGGCGCGGGAACAGCACGGGAAAACAGTTATATCACAGACGGTTATTTGCTCGTGTTGAACAAAGTAGTTTTCAACGTTTATGTCTCAGAGTTATAGGATCATAAAACTTACTGTTAACCATGTGATTCATATTTGAGGCAAATTATTATTAGTCTTACACTTACTTAAACTATTTAAAAGTTTTTCGGAATAAAATTGTAAAGCCCCATTTACACGGTGCAATTTCTACATTCCCATTTTTCATACAATTTTGTATTTATATACACGACGCAACTTTCTGTCACATAACTTAAAACATGTTCTTATTTCCATTCAAGAAGTGTGACACAGAAGTTGGTACAGAAGTTGTACAAGAAATTGCACCGTGTAAATTGGGCTTAAGAAGAACCTTTACTTATTGTTTGAAAAGTAGGAGAATTTGGGGCACATTGTGACAGAGGGCACAGATTGGCCATAGTAAGGTGTGCTTCTTGTTGTGTTCGGTATAAAATATTCACATTCATTTTTAAAAGAACCATTCTCCCTTGACCCGTCAAGAATTTACAGACAAATTTGATTTTGAGGTTTGAAAGCCTGAATTTTTTAAGTGAACTTGCATTATTTTTAATGAATTTACTTTTTGCATGAAAATCTTTTGGTCTTATTTCAGACGTGTGTAACTGATTTTATTGAAATGTTGAAATAAACTTAGCAATTGTTAGGCTGTGAATACCATTTTCTGAGCATGTACGTCGTGATAAATAATGACCATGATGCAACAATATACTATAGCTCTAGATCTGGGATAGGGATAGTTCTGGGATAGTACTAGGATAGTTCTACCATGGCTAATGACTAATTTAGGCAAGGTACGGACGGGGTACAGATAGACAACGATAAACAGTAAAAGAAATCAAAATTCAATCTTTATTTTTGATGATATACCGAGGCTCATGTATTTTAACAGTTTGCAAATACTTAGATTATTAACTTTACAAGAAATAATAAAAATAGTGTTTTATGAAAATCCTCGTATACAAATAAAATACAGTCTCATAGACATTATGAGTACTCCGGTTTTCATAATATCTTGGATCTCACTGCATTGTCTTCATTGTGCCCCGCAGTGTGGCAGAGTGGAGACAGAAAATGTAGCTTGTTATATAATTTTACTTGTGGTAAAGTGGTCTTATTGATAAGACTTAAAATATGTATGTCTAGCTTCAAAAATAAAATAATAGCAGCCTGAAACACTCTCTGTCTCTCTGTGCCACAGTTTATAGAATTTAATTGAATTCTCCCCTAAACTGCGTTATATTATAGGCAGCAACATTGTAGGGAGTTTGTATAATAAATTTGATATTGATTTCGAGTTAGTAGGCAGTATTCAAGAATTGAATAGAGATACAGCTATAATTAAAGTATGGAGGTCGGTTTCCAAGGAATTCGACACGAATTGAGTGGAATTTCACGGTGATTCCTTCTTTATGAAACCGTTTCTATGGCAACTAAGTAACAAGATTAATCTTGCCTAATTTTACAGGGTGAACACAAAGTATGTATTTTAATTTATATCTACATATTTAATGGATTCCATAATTTACTAACCTCATTTTCGTTTTCAGAAAAATATAAATGATGAAAAATAAGACAACATGGTAAGAGATATGATCGATCAATGGGTATTTGCATTGTGTACTACACGTCAATATAAGTAGCAAAATGCGCCAAAATTTATCGCTAATAGACTTTTTTAAGCAATAGATAGATTTTGGTCCGATTTCAGTGGTGTTAAAAAATCACGATTTAGGTATGAGCAGCAAAAGTGTGAAGTTTTCTTTATTACGTCACTGGATATTGATCAGAATTGAAACGAATTGTTTGATTATTCTCTGTATTACTATTGTGAAGGTAAAAAATATGAATATCTATGCGTTGGAATGTAATCAAGTAAATGTATATTGTGCACCCAGTGAAGCAGAATGTCTCATAACTATGTGTAAAGATACCTTGATGTAACGGCGATGCAACGTAGACATAACGGCGACGTAACACACACTAAAGGCAGAACTACACTTGACGTAACGGCGACATAAGGGACGGAACGGGAATGTCGAATAGTGGAATTTCTATAAGTCTGGCCACAATTGACGCAACGTTAGACCAAATACACTACGCCAATACACTCGACATATTAAAATACATGTCGCTATAGATCTCTCCAGAAACCCAATGCCAACCGAGGAAATCGTACATATGTTTAGTTTCATTATTGACTCTACTGTGAGCGGTAGGAAATTCCTGGAACAAAACCCACGTCACCACCCTCGAAAACTCAAATTCCATGGCTTCTGCTACTTTACCTCGCTGCAGAGGTCGGCGGAGAACTTTATCCCTGTCGAGTAGGCAGCTTCCGTTTAAGCTCCCCCCCCCCCCCCCTTCCACCTCACTCAAGAGAACGGCTGTATTATGTTCACAGAAGACGGATTTTCTACTTCTTGTATTGGACAAGCCTCGGTTACCTATAGATACGGTGGAAACACTCGAATTATCATCCGCTGCTTTGTCTGAAATTAAACGTTTTTTTCTCTCGAATTGTGCGTGAAAGCTTGTCGGGTGGCTCTGCTCGATGGAATTCTATCTCCCAGGAGTCTCTCTATCGCGAAGAGAAGTAAAGAAGCTTCTTGTAAGTCGTGTTATTGCGTCGTGTAATCGCGAATGACGATTCTCTTTGAGAATTCACTCTCTCGATGGAACGAAAAGCTCCGTGAGTCGCATTCAGATAGTTAAGATACTTTTCAAAAAGGATCTAGATACGTAGATACAAGATACTGTAATATCTATGTGTCTGATAGATACTTTGATAATATTTGTATAATCACTCAACAAGAGTGCGGAAATTATTTCGCTCGAGAATTAGCGGAAGAAAAAGTTACCTACCGTGAGCAATGAGCATTTTAATTGACTTTTCGTATAGGTTCTGAAGCCCCTTGAACTGCCCCCCTCCCACACTGTGAGCGTTAATTCCCAAACTATAACTAAATAGTAAATACATACAGATACTTTAAAAAATAGTATCTAGATACCTTCAGTATACTGCATTTGTATCCTTGTATATATACCTATCCTTAACAACACTATCTATAGTCGCAGTGAAGAGCGAGCAAAGACAAAGTGTGACTCAACTCCTTCCTTCATTGAACGTCGAAATGAAATTAGTAAGTACGGATTTAGTAAATCTGGTCTTATCTAAATATATGTTTTAATTAAAATATTAATATTGTAGCCAAGACGCTATATAAAGCTACATACGAGGCACGAGGTAATGTTTGCGCAGTGGTTAACCTGTTGCTGAACTTTAAAGTATGGTTATGTTATTGAAAAGTTTTATCTTGCAGCATATGTAGCACCTGCGTTGGAGACTATTTTCTGCACATTGTGGAGTGTTTGAGTATTATGTTGCTATGACAACCAGGATACTGGACCTTTTATCGTGATTTTTAACGATAACATCACTCTGGTCCGGTCAGTCAGGAGCAAAATGTATCACTAAACTACCCCGACCGTAGCAATGCTGTTAACCCTGGCTTGGTGAAAAAAAATATTAAAAAATATATAGTCCGTCCCGTGCACCCCAACGGTTATTGGTCCTGCTTTGGCGTTCAGACACAATATAAAACTAGGAAAACGCTCTGTGTAACGCGTTGATGAGCGAGCACGGATACACGCAACACCTCAAACCAAAATTCTGTCTATCAAAAATGTAATTAAACGCCAATAATTCTTTAATTTCGTCAAAGACTTGTATGAAAATATCAAAAAATTCCTAAAATATTGGTCCCAATAACCATGCAAAGTTTTAAGTTGATCGATGGAACCTTTATGATTGTTAATTTTCAAAAATCACAGGGTCTCGTTTAAAAAATATACCTGGGACCACTCACACAATATCAGATCAAACTGTTGAACGGTCATTATTATTAAATTTCATATGAGATTGAAAGTTTCTTCTCTAACTACCTTGGATTAGAACTGAAGAGTCGAAGTCACCGTGAAATATGAAATTCAAGAAATTTTACAGCAAACACGCAAAATGTCCGTAAACTGTCAATAATTTTTGGATTTAAACACAGATTAGTTGTCAAAAATACAGATAATGCTGGTCCCAATGACCATGCAAAGTTTTAAGTTGATCGGTCAAACGGTTCTAGTTTAAATTTAAAAAAACACAGGAAATGTGGTTTTAAATTTTAACCAATAGGAGGATTTGGCTGAAATTTTGTATGATTGGGTACAATGTTGGTTGTAATGACTTCGTTAAATTTCAAATTGATCGGAGCAACCAATCAAAAGATAATTTTTTTAAAACTTGAACCAATCACAGGAGCCCGTCCAAAAACGATCCTAGGGACCGCATAGATTACGTTAGCATACGTGCAAAGTTTCAGATCGATTGAATGTGCGGTTTAACCTGGGCTGTGAGGACAAAAAAAAATACAAACAAAAAAACACACAGAGAAAGTGCCATAAGAGTACCGTGGTGACGCTCGCTACGCTCGCTCAATTAAGTACCTTACTTTTAAACAACGACAGTATCAATGATATAAAAAGGAAAAAAAACATGATTAAAATCACATGAAGAATTGTAGGCATATTTAAAATAAACAACCCAAAATGAAGTTGACAATTTGCAATGACAACAGTCAACCAAATGAGGGCACATTATGATACTTTTAACAAATATGTTTGTGGTGATTAATTTTGCTGAGTGTAGAGATGCAAGGGAAGTCTCCTTAAAATTAGATTTCAAAATAATATTTGTTTTATGAAACTTGAGATGTTGCTGAACACATATAATTGGTATTATATTTGTTGTGAGATGAATAGTTTTCAAGGAATTAATTTACAAAGATTTATATATTTCTTGCAATTTTAAAACAGGAAAATTGACAATGACATCACAATCTGCTATACTGCCATGGCAACAAAGAAATCACCATGGTAACACATTGTTGGAGACTTGGAAATGGCATCACAATCCTGATTCTCGTTGCCTGCCGTTTTTCCCGCCAATATATCCACTGATATTTGAATTTGATTTTTAGGAATGAAAAATTTAAATTTTGCTGTTGATAAGTACGTGTTAGTTATTGTTATTTGTGTTGATATTTACAAATTAACTGGAATAAAATTTGAAGAGACTTCCCTGTCTTTACCCTCACGGAACGATCGATCTCATATGCAAAGAAGGCCCAACTCAAGTCTATTATTTTCGAGACCTAAGTATATATTTTAAATAAAGATCAACCGATATCCACTTTAAATCTACACAGCGGCCAAATTCACTTCCTACCCTCTCAATTTTGAAAGGAAGGATATAGTCATAAGGTACGAAAGTTTCGTGAGTTTTTATTCTAGGTTCAACAATAAATAATACACACAATAATGACGTCAATGTCGATTTTGCTGTTTCTTAATCTGACGAATGTCTCTGAATTCTGTCAATCTTTGTAAATCGTTCCATGAAAACATTTCATCCCACAGCAAAAATAACCATCATGCACAACTCAACTTTAAAATTTATTTTGAAATCTATTATTCCCTATTCAGTAGTGAAGGTGTTTTTTTCTCAAGAAAGTACGCCTTAATTCTTTCTACGGTATCAACCAATTTAAGGCAATATCCGAAGTGAATGATTGAAAAGCATGGCATTGGTGGTTACCTACAATAAAAGAGTTTCACAGAAGTCTGTTGAGTGCGGGAAGAGAAAGATGTTGGAAGATGGAATGAAATCGACGAGAAGAAGGAGCGTGAAGTGGGTGGGATAAAGCAAACCGACGCCATCTCCACTTCAGAGAAAACAGGAAAAGTTGTATTTCTTATACTAATAGATGAGGAAATCAGTTTTCAATCACTGTTTTGAACGGAAAGATTTTTCTTTAGTATTTAGAATAAGAAAATATTTAGAAATATATACTAGAGAGTTATACATCTAACTCAAAAATAATTTTGTGACGATGGCAAGTTTTTCTGCTACTCCTCAAGTTTGAAATGAATGGATAATACACAAAACGAAGATCAATCAATTATATTTTATTGATACTATCTTGACCTACTAAGAAAAAGTAGACTGTTATTAAATTATTGTGTTGTTATCAATCAATACTTAATAAACTACATAAGTTATTTAATTGAAACAGATAATTATAAGAATATAATGTGGTAGTCTTCTTTATTCTAAAACAGCCAGCAACTAACAATGTAACCACTCTAGTCACACTAGAGACTATGTTCACTTCCTGTTGGCACTGCCTTCTAGATCATCAGTTCTAGCCAACATCACATCCCCCTTTTTGGGTACTAACAAACATGAATACAACTTATGAAATTTCAAACTAATAGTACAAATGTTAGAATTAGACAATGCTAATAATCATTGAATCTTTGTGGTCTTTGAATGACTCTGCCCCGCCTAGAACGATATGCTCCGGGTGGTGTTGCTGGTGGTATGCTGGCTCATTCCTGGCCACCACACTGACTGTCTGGCTCTCTCTCTACATTTATTAATCCCTAAGTGACCTTCATGGATTCTATGTAGAATTTCCTTCTGCATACTTCCTGGTATGTACAGTCGTTGGTCTTTCATCAGAAGTCCCTGCTGGACAGTCAGGTTACCTCTTTCTTGAAAGAATGGAGCGGCATTGGCTGCTAGGTCTCGCTTCGATGGCCACCCGTCAGCAATGTATCTTTTGACTTGTTGAGATGTACGATCCTCTTGCTGGGCTTTCCTTATCTCGTCGAGACGTGCATCCGTTGCTGGAAGCTCTCCTATGACCTGGTCAACACATTCGTTTATCTCTGCTTCAAACTCACAACATTGAGCAGAAGCAATTTCTACCGGCTCTCTGGACAGAGTGTCTGCCGTATGTAGATCTTTACCTGGAACATGCGAGATAGTAAATGCAAATCTCATCAATTTCATTCTCATTCTCAGAATTCTTGGTGACAGATCGCTCAGAGACTTCTTTAGCATTATGGGAACAAGAGGTAAATGATCAGTATGTACATGGAACTGTTTACCTATGAGGAAATTCTGGAACCTGTCACATGCCCATACAATTCCCAAAGCTTCCTTCTCGATCTGGGCATACCTGGTTTCAGTGTCGGTGAGTGATCTGGATGCGTACGCTACTGGCCGCCAAACATTGGACTCGTCCAGCTGTTCCAGAACACATCCCAAACCAAACGATGATGCGTCTGTCGTTAAACGGATCTCCCTATTGACGTCGTAGAACATTAACGTCGGGGTCGTCGTCAACTTCTCCTTGATTTTTGTAAAAGCTTCTTCTTGAGGCGCTCCCCACTGAAAGTTGTCTCCTGACAAGAGTTCGCGAATTGGTTTTGTCATTACTGCCAGATTAGGAACGAACTTCATTAGTTGGTTAGTCATCCCCAGAAGTCTTCTTACGCCTGAAACATCTTTCGGACTTTTCATGAGATTTATTGCTGATGTCTTGCTGGGATCAACTTTCACTCCAGACTCTCCTAGAATGTAACCCAGAAACTTGACTGTGCTGACACCAAATTCACATTTTGCTTCATTCAGTGTGACACCTGCATTACTGATTGCTGTAAGCACTGCTGACAGTCGTTGATCGTGTTCTTTCCTTGTTTCCCCAAAGATAAGAACATCGTCCATGTGACATACTACTCCGGGTAGTCCTTCGAGTAGTTCCGACATTTTCCTTTGATACACTTCTGGTGCCGAAGTTATCCCGAATGGAACCCTGTTGAACCAATACCTACCATAGGGAGTAATAAAGGTTGTGAGCTTACGTGACTCTTCGGAAAGCTTGATCTGCCAGAATCCCGAATTCGCGTCTAATTTGCTGAACACAGTTGCTCTACCTAGGTGTCCCAAGGTTTCTTCCATAGCAGGCATAATATGACGCTCCCGCTGGACACTTCTATTCAGGTGTGTAAGATCTACACATATTCTTACGTTTCCATTTTTCTTCGGCACTACCACCATTCCTGCGCACCAATCTGTTGGCTCGTCGACCTTGGAGATAACACCTGCTTTCTCCATCTTCTCAAGTTCCTCTTTTACCTTTGGCAAGAGTGGTATTGCTACTCGACGTGGAACGGCGATGGCGAATGGTTCTGCTCCAGCTTGGAGCCGTATCTTGTACTCGCCTTTCAATTCACCCAATCCCGTGAACAGAGATGGGTATTCTTTCTTGACGTCTCCTTGGCTCAGTGGATCAATCTGCTTTACCGCGTGGATCTGCTGAACTAGGTTTAAACTTCTGATTGCTGGTCGGCCCAGTAGTGCACTGCTTAGGTTGCTGACCACAAAGATGTCTTGAACAGACTTGTTTTGTTTTACTTGAAATGTTGCTTTAAACTGACCTTTGACATCTAAGGTTGCTCGTCCTGGTCCCAGAAGTGTCTTCGTCGTTGGACTAAGCTTATGCTTGGAAAACCTGGATTTGTATTCCTCTTCCGAGAGTACAGTTACATCGGCACCTGTGTCAATTTTGAATTGTGTTCGCTTACCATTTACTAGTAGTGTCACGAACCATGGGTCGTCGGTGGTGTCCCCGTCTATCGTACCTAGATATACTTCGGGTTGCTGGCCTCCGGTTCGCACTTCGTGTACCGTTGACTGCTTCTTCTTACTGCGGCAGTGTTTCTCGAAGTGGCCCATGATGTTACAGCTTCTGCACTTCACCTCCCTCGCTGGACAATCTCGTATCGGGTGAGATGGTGTGCGTCCACATCTGGTACAGCGGTCTGCAGATTTATTCTGACCACTGTAGCTGCTCGACGGCTTGAAATGTTCCTGTTGCTGGTGAGAACGGGCACCTGAATGCTGAAACTTAGGTTTATTTGATTTAACCATATCAACATTCGCATCATTGCTTTCTAACCCCCTCAGGATCTTCTGCTGACCTCGAATGTCTTCATGTACTCGGACCTTATCGATGGCCTTCTTCAAAGTTAGCTCTGCATCCATTTGCAAAGTTTCGGATAACTTGGTGTCTCTAAGACCTACCACTAACCTATCTCTGATAAGTTCTTCCTGTAGTGCTCCATACGCACAATGTTTTACTAATGTATACAATGATGTTATAAACTCAGCCGCTGATTCCCCCTCTTCTTGCTTCCTCTGATGGAATTTGGCTCTTTCAAATATCACATTTCTCCTTTTGACAAAGTGAGAATTAAACTTTTCTACAACCAATTCATAATCATCTTCTTCTAGGGCAGTGAGCTCCATAGAAAGTAAGATATCCTCCGCTTCATCTCCCATACAGTAAATGAGATGATGGACCTGTCTTGACTTACTTGCTTTGTCCAGACAACTTGAAATACGGAAACGCTCGTATCTCCGAATCCACCTGGTCCATGTTTGTGGATCGGTGAAGTCGAATTTTGGAGGTGGTTGTAATTGAGTAGTAGAATCGGCTTGAGGTAATGGCTGTTGTTGAACATGAACATTGGCCTCATCTCCGAGCACCATTTTTCTTGCTTTTCTTACACCGAAAATAACGTAATACTGCGTAAATTTACTGGTTTTCTTACTCACGCGCCGCCACCATGTGTTGTTATCAATCAATACTTAATAAACTACATAAGTTATTTAATTGAAACAGATAATTATAAGAATATAATGTGGTAGTCTTCTTTATTCTAAAACAGCCAGCAACTAACAATGTAACCACTCTAGTCACACTAGAGACTATGTTCACTTCCTGTTGGCACTGCCTTCTAGATCATCAGTTCTAGCCAACATCACAATTATGACTAGGTATCTACATGATATTTTAAACTATGTTAATTGTTCTTAAAGTTGAAAATAGTTTTTGTTGGTTTGTTTTAGAACTGTGGATCTCGCTTGTAAAAAGAGACAGCAAGAGCAGTGTGAATCAAAATTGAACACGCGGAATTAGATGCTGTATTTGTAAACTAGGGAAATGCTACGTGTAACGCGCCTGTGCTCTATACAGACCTTGGAAAGACAGCGACATGTTCTTTGAACTTCTTTGATAAATATTTGGAAACAAGCATACTAGGTGTGTGGTTTTTAATGTATTTTTAATTTGTACCATTGAACGTTTTATGGTTGTGTTTTATTAAGCATAAGATGCCCGTAATATTCGCATTAATATGAATATTGTGGAAAACTCATAACATGTTGGGTCAGATTCAATTTCAGCCAATCACGGATCTTGTCCAAAAACTTACACGTGACCGCTCATTATAAACAACATAATATAACTAGGATTCACATGTGAAATGATACATTTTTGGACATCACTTAACAATGACAAAACATAAAACATGTAACATAAAACATGTTACATAAAACATAAACAATGTTGGTAATAGCACGAAATTGGAAAGTACTTTTAAAACAAATTTGATGAAACTTAAAAACAATTTCCAAAATAATTTCCATGGTTTAGCCACTCTTCATTTTTCAGTTTACTTTTCCAATTGCATTCAATGAAATGGAATATTCTTGCCAGAGGTTTGTCAATTCAATTGTCATTTTAATGGAGAAACTTAGCAAACCTAATGAGAACCCGAATATCAGGGCTTCAATTCCAGAAACCGCCCTTCCTGACCGCATGGATGCTCGTAGTTTATCAGTCAGGCGACCACCTCCTTCCCATCTCTTTAAATCACCATCATCTACGAATCATCGTCATCATCATCATCATCATCATCATCATCATCATCATCATAGGCCGTCTACATAATAGTATAGTTGCAGAATAGTGCGACTAAAACATCACAAAAAATACAAATTTATGTTTGAATTTAAATTGATATCAAATTAGTTTTTTCAGTAAACCTTAAAAATTGTAGTTACTATATTTATATAGAAAATTCTTAACAAATGATATTTAGAAGTTCACCGATCGGTCTAAATCTTCACACTTTTCAGCTACAAAAGCAGTACAAAAAGCACTTGCTAGAAAAACAAAATTGCCTGTGGCAATCTCTGGAGTAGAACTTATACCTTACTTTATAAAACTTTTTCACTACTAAAACCGAGTGACAAATGTATGTTACTTTCACTGAAATAGGTTCCGTCCGCAAAACAAATAACGAAATGTCACACGGCGGGAAATTAATGGGATTCTAGATGGATTGAAAGGAGGCTCGTGACAGTATCTGTGTCCGTGCCGGGCCCGATGAGGAGGAAGGATTTGCTTTCTCGGTTCGTTCGACACACCCACTGTTAGAAAGACGTCATTTGAGTGGAGATTTGAAACGGGTGATCGATTGGGTGTCCCGGAGAAGAGGAGTTCAGCTTCCTGTTTGTCAGTTTCACGGAGATAGCATGTATGAAATACAGAACTTTTATTTGTTTTGTCAGTGAACAGAAACCCTAGACGAACGAAAATATAGATTAGTTTGTAAAATGATGCACATTTTTTGTCTACAACTTGTATTTATTTCATCACAGCAATATGTAATCTGATAATAATTGATCAAATCGGAGTTAGAGTTCGCGACCTCCGGGGAAATATGTCGCAAAACACTCCCATTAGATTCCCCCAACATTTCCATCTGCGCAATTCTATTCCGGTTTGAAATATTCATTTTCAAACGTCGACTTTATGATCAGATCTTCGGGTTGAACTGGGAACTGAACGGGTTTCTGGAGAATAGCTTAGAGTTTTGACGAGATCAGTGCAGACGATGAAAAACGTACCTTCCGCATGCGCGGTTGCCAAGTGTGCTGTTGTGCCGGAGAGACGTACATTCTACTTACCTTTGCGCAGTAATGCCAAGCGAGACTAATAACGCAACTGCAAACTAGTACACGGATTTGCTACAGAACAGCTCTGCGGACGACATTTTGCGGTCAAACTTTTTATGTCAAATTTCTTTTTAGTTTGTTACGTCTGCCATACCTACACCCGTATACACCCTTATTTCCTGCATTGAAAGCTTGGTTGACAGATGAAAACCTCAGTTCTCCCTTTTCTGATCGTCAATGTCGCTTTGGTGAGATCTATTTTAGGCGCTTTTTTTAAAACAAAAAGAACTCCAATTAGCGTTTGACTAATGGGACAAATTTAATTAAGGCAATCCACACTTACTGAACACAAAACTCGTATAATGTCCATGACTAAAACTCGTCAGGAGAGTTTTCCCATTCCGGAAACTCGATCGATGAATAAAATGTTTATTGTGGGATATCTCTCTGCATAGAACTCATTCCGTGATTCCTGTACAAAGTGAACAATAGCTTATTCAAGCATTCAATTTAAGAGAACTTTCACTTTGCGGACAAAGATACACGCATTTTAATACCTAATCAAGAACCCTACATTGTTGACATTTACAAGGTATTTTGAGTTTCCACATTTCATGAAAAGGTATTACCATCGTGGATTTTTAACATAAATCGAAATATTTAGCATAACTACTGACCATTGCTTTTATAACTCATGCCGAAGATATTTTCAACCAAATCTGTCACTTCAACATTGCTAAGCATCTATTGTGCTGTTGGGAAACAAGTTCTACTAAACCAACCAACGACGTATCAGATAATGTTGAGAACTTATATGTTCTCACTCATTTTTGTGAGTATGGTTATGTATTTATATGTATTTATTTTGTATTTGAAGAGTTCGTACAATTTTTCTGTGTTATTATTATAATTCAAGCAGTCAAGCCATTTTTTGGCTTTGTGGGGCTACAGTTTATTTTTTATTGTATAATTGTATTGTGTGATTGTTAAATAAAAAAAATAAAAAAATGGAAATATAACAATTCCTGAGTATATTATGTTGAAACCTATCATAAATAAAACCGATTCGGAGTCGGTATTAATATGTTGATTTTTTTTTAAATATTTTCATAAAAATATAATAGTTCATTGTATTTGTTGCTGCTGAATTTTGTCTCTATAGCTTCATGCAACACTAGAGCGTCTTTTCATATCAGTCGGTTTGAGTAGGTACTGGTGATTATGGCATATCAATGTTTATCATTCCCCCTTACAATATCCCATGCATAGAAGAGGAATCGAGATAGAGTGAATCACACTTGAGACTTCGAATCAAGCTTTGCAAGATCTTTTAAATCAGAGTGTGGAGCAAATCGATTGAATTACAAACATCGAGTATAACAACAAACCTCCAGCTCAGTTTCATGTGTTAGCCGTTGTTTTGTTTGTCCTAGAGTTAAACATCCAAGTGTACTAGTAATGCTTGAAGCTAAGGGAGTTGTAAATAAAACCATTCCAAGTATAGAAGTAAAGTTAGACTTTATACTCTTGTTTTTTTGTTTCTATTCCCTTGTGATGATATACCTAGAAATGTACTTTGCAAACATCGAAATATCTGTGGGCAGAATTTTTATTAGTTACCCAAACATTATCTCATTAACTTGTATAAGAGTTGGGGAAATCTCCCAAAAGAGCTCCGGAAAATATAAATGATAATAGAATGGAGTGTCTAGCTGAAGAGACAATCTAATTATAATGTAGAAAATACATGTAAAGTAACACTGTGTATTATCCGGCAATCATACATTGCCACAATGAATTCAAGGAAAGTTGAATAATTTTACAAATATAATGAAGTTCATAATTGAGTTCCTTCTTTATCTTTTTGTCCGTCGTCGTAATATTCGTTTTATTTTATACATACGCGAGTACAATGATCATAAATCCACACACAACCTACTTGGTGAACAACGGAACAATTTAAAGCTCTACCACGTTGTAATTTTTATTATCTTGATACGTCCTATACTGACAGGAGGAGCTCTCTCTTGCCGTATTCAGGCGGGTAGGCAGAGGGGGATTATCCCTCCCCATTACCTGAGTTATTACAGCTTTTTGATGTGAAAGGCACATTTCTATCGTGAGATTACAAAACAATTCGTACGCGGGGTGACCTGGGGGACTGGATTCTGTCACTTTCTTCCCCAGGCATTTTCTGTGCACTGAAGGATCACTGCGTTCTGAAGAGAAAATATCTGTATTTTTACTAAATTATCTGTAAAATTTAAGAAAAGCCCTACTGTGGTTCACCACAAACATCCCTGCCGAGTTTGAAACCCCATTACCGGACCTTTGAAGAAGCCATCGCATAAATGCCTGGCTGTACTACTGTTGAGCACAACGTGGTTGTTGTCTATACATTTGTATTCATTTTAATGTTCAATAACGAAACTAATTTACATACATTTTTCGTTCACAGAGAGTTCATATCAATTTATCTCATAGCGTAGTCTATGGAGTCCGAGTATTTTCATTAGTTTTGCTTTCTGAAATGTAATGTCACATGAATTCCATTTACAGTTGGCATATTGTAAACTCATATCTAGAATTCAAATCCACCGCAATATGCTCACATGTTCGCAACAATTCTCCATTTGTTTTGTGCACGACGCTGTAAACTGAAATCTGGAACGTCACGCGTAAAATGTAAATAGTTGACGAAGCCAGTAAACTGTGTGGTCGAGCAAGTACGCTGTCGATGATTCTGCCAAGTAAATGTATGCGGGTTTGCAGTTCCAACCAAGCAAGTCCAATGTCACGTATCGTTATTAATTAAAGTAAATAAGTAGAGCTTTTCAAGTCTTTGAGAGGATTTTAACTTCACATTATTTTATAAAAGCGATTTTGACTGGTTTCTGGAAAGTTGAGTGTCTCTTTGGCTATCAGACAAAGAGTAATTTCTCATGTAAATTCGTAATTACTAATTAGTTACACAAAACGAAGTACTTTTCTATCACAGATAATATTTTATAGATAAAATGTATGGATAACTTGAAAAATGGGTGAGCCCGCCTTTTATTATGGGGACTGTAACGGGATCTAGCGGAATCGTTTGAATGTAACAATGCACCGGATTAATTAAATTGAATGTTTGTTTAAAATCCAGAGCCAAAACAAGACATTTATATACTTCAGTGACTGAATTCTACCAGCTGTTAATTAAAGTGTTTTCATAAACAGTGATTTTGAATGAAAACACTTGAATTATTTTACAATATTACGTCTTATCTCTCAAGTATACGGAACTTTAAGGACATTGCTATTCTGCCCACGTCAATCCCGGATTCCTGACCATCCTTCTCTTCTAATTTCCTCCTTCATCTCATCCTCATCCTCTTCACCATCTCCTTCTTCCTTCACTACCGAGGTATCTCACCCTCTCCTCTCCTCAGCTACACAATTATTAATCGAAAGCTTTTCGTCGAGAGAAACTAATTGGAGGCAAGGTTCAGCAAAACAGCAATAAACATCACCGTAAATTCATGTTTAGTTACTTAAAATGTATACTTAAATTCAGTGACCATAAAGTAATTGATTTTACTCATGAATGACAAATTCTGTCAGGTAGAGCACTTAACATTTTCACTTTGCACAATGTGTCAAAAGCTCTTTAATCTCACGAAATAACGAAGCTTCCTAATGGGCAGAGCGGGAGAATTTACTTCGATATAATAATTTTAATCTAGAGGAGCGGTGGCTCCACCCCAGCCAAGTCGGACGATGCACACACACACTACTTTTAATCTGCCAAACTGTTATATACAACGGCTGGAGCGACTGCAAAATGGAAATGGCGTATAGATATTTAAAATAATTAATTCGAGTTGTGAAACAACTCAAAAGATGTATACAAGTAAAAATGAAATCACTCATTGTAAAAACAAAAACCAAGTTCCCTCTCTGAAAAATATGCAAAATCTAAAAATTAAATACTGAAAAGTAGTTATACCCAAAGTGTCTATAGAAGTAACCAACTTCTATAGACACCTAGAGTGATACCTATCAAAAAGTTGGGCCTAGGCAATACGTCAGCTCAATCCAAAAATAATTGACGCATCATTTTATTTTATTTGCGTCCAATATAGGTACACTTCTACACTATTGTTGTATACAGGTGTTATTTTACTTATTTTAAAAATAGTTGTTTAATTAACGTTTTAGTTAGATCTCACATTGAATGATGATTTTTTTAATTTCACATTTTAAGAGTAGAGACTGGGCTGCATTTTTTTTTTTTACAAAATGTGTTCTTTATGGGAATATTGAATTAATTACTCAGATAAAAGCCCTTCCCCCACCCCCTCCCCAGGCAAGTGCTGACGGCGATGTTGGCCGCACCCGATCACAGACTGTCCAGACTGAAATGTTAATCAAGATAAAATTGATTTTGTGTCACCCTTCATTGCAGCACGTATGTTTCAATTCTGCAGTCCCCGGGGGGCGGGGGAGGGGGGGGGGTTGATTTGATCATTATCAATGTAATATTACACTGATTTGAATATCCACACTTGGTGTTGTGACCTTGAAACAAGAAAATTGCATGCAGCACGTCGTATCTATACTAGGAAAACGCTCGGTGTAACGCGTTGATAAGCGAGCCTTCCTATTAAAGATTCATTAGTGCGAAATTTGTTCCTCTACAGTCCTTGATCTATGAATTCGTCAAAGAAGACGTGAAAAAAATCTTTGATGGGTTCATTTTGACATTGACATTTTACTGATTATGATTCTTTTGAAATATATATAACTCTTAAAAGTTCATTACAGATTTGTCTGAGAGTGTCTAAAATACTTATATCTAATGCTGGTCCCAATGACCATGCAAAATGTGGTGATGATTGGTCAAACGATTGCAGTTATATTGACACACAGAGTTTCTTTCATCCCCATTGCCAAACTAAGTAGGTACAAACTACACATCAAGTTTCCGATGAAACCAATGGACCGAACTTGCTGAAAATCATTTTGACCACAACCAGAAAAGTAATATAACTTTTGTGAAAAAATTGGCCTGATCCGTTACTTCGTTTGGCAGGAGACGCCAGATGCACAGCCAGACAGACTGACAGACAGACAGACAGACAGACAGACAGACAGACAGACAGACAGACAGACAGACAGACAGACAAACAAAAAAGAGATTCGAGCCATAATTTTCAAGTAGAGACGCTCGCTCTGATTATCTAATGCTTCACAAGTGAGAATGTAATATAGAGAATGGAGGAGATGAACATGTATAGCCTAATGCTGTCGAAAGACACCTACCATCGGGGACAACGGATTAACGTCCCATCCGAAGAACGGTGTTACATTTCCAGCACGGGCCTCACAACCCGCGCCGTCAAGAGACTGATAACAGGTGGAGGGAGGTCGTCACACTAACCCCCGCCGAACCACCCCGAACTATCCCGAACACCCCGGGGACAGACTGAATGGCCATCCATCCGAGTACTGAACGGACGAGAACCAGCCTTTGAGTGAAACCTAATTAAATATGTACCATTACATTAAGTTTAATTATGTACGAAAATGTCAAAAGTAGAAGGACTGTGTTTGTTTGATCTTTTAGTTCGTTAGTGACTCTTAGAACAAATGATTTTTATGAAACATTATTTTTTAAGGATGGTTGAAAGAAAAAGTTAAAAATATGTATTTTGTAACTATTGCGGCACTTGTCTAAGAACACCTTGAGCAATCCGAGGTGAGATGAAATAACGACCGCATTAGAATTCGAACCCATGACTCCTAAATTCAATGAGTTTGTTATTTGTCTACTTTGCAACCGTCTTTGCTTCAATTAATTATTATAAACACGGAAATGCAGTTCAATACGATGCTACACACGAAAATGATGGCAATGCTGTATAATGACATTATCATTAAACTCCTTGATTACCGCCGGTTAAAACTATTAAAATATTATAAAGTAATGAAATAGTAAAATTTTGGACAACAATATTCAATCAATATTTTGAAATGGTTTACCTAGTCGCTCGTATAATTTTATTTTTATTTTAACCCATTTAATTATTGGAAAAATTAACCAAATATGCAATATACGACCTACACAAGAGCATTCGAGCGGCAGATTTTATTTTGTTTTCGATATCAGCATCTATGTTCAAAGTTCACGTATCAACGCGTTGTTCATGGCGTTTCCTAGGAAACTGTAATTAGAAGTGTCATCCAACAATCACGTCATGTTTATTTGCTCGCATCTGTGCATACATCTCATTTGTCATGTCAAGTTACAATTCACACGTCGTGTGTAATGAACTGCACTATCCTATTATGGCGATTCCATGTTCATAAACTACCTAGAAAAAGCAAACACTATCAACTTTTGATTGATAAACTTTGTTCTGCACATGCGCAGTCACTTTATCATCACGGAAGTGAATCAAAAGTTGCTAGACTGAATCGGCCATAGCTAGACGTCGCATACACGGATAGTCGATCCATGGTGGAGCAAAGCTTCCTGAATGTAGGATATATTTAGAGCAAGCCACTTAGTAATTAGAAAAGCTCGGAAAAGTTCTGAAAATGTCTCGCCATCTTGAAGCAAACTAAGTTGGATTGACAGCGACTATGTTTACGTAATCTACTGTCACCGACGTTATTCCAAATGAAATGAACGATAATACAATGAGCTTTAAACAGACACTGTGAGTTTGAAGAAGTAATTAGACAGTTTTCAATTACAAACAGATTATTTTTCTCTTGTTTTTCTTACATACATTTTTCATAACGAAGTCTGACTTCTAAAAAAAATATATGAAAGGCAATTAACTTGATAGAAAGCAACCTCAACATAATTTGTTTTCCTTAAAGTCTTTACATTTCCTTCTCGGAAACTTACTCGTCTTCCTATGGAACTAAATATACTAATAAAATGTTTTATTGATTTTCACCTTGACAAAGCTTAAAACTTCTCCGAAAGGGGCTGAGCAAACACGAGATAATTAAGTGCCAGCTCAGTTGTTTAATCTTCTGCTTGAAGCATCGAGTCGCATCCTTTTCCTGCCAGTGTTTCATCTCCAAGCATATTCTTCCACGCGCAAGTTGAAAAGGTAATTCGATTACAACTGAGACGCTCAAGAAGATAATATGCAAACTAAAGCTAATAGCTATTGAAATTCCTTATAAATTAGAGCTAGATGTTTAGAACAGTATCAATTCCCGGCTCGCTGGCATCGTGTTTCATGATGGAACAATAGAAGCGGACGACGCACGGAAACGGGAATTGAAAGAGCTGAAAGAAGAATAAGACATCCAAGACAAATTACGCTGGACAATACGAGTGCTTTACTGTAAAATCTAACAGCAGAAACATAGAGTGCATGTTATAATTCAGACCAAGAAGATGAAAATGTTATACAGAATGTGATATCTAAAATCCCGAGACATACATTTTTCAACGGTTTTACTCTTGACTTTTGAAGTCTGTTGGGATTTGGAGACTTTCATAAACTTCCTCCCAGCAATTATTTCTTTCTAAATTCTGAATGATTCATCATATTCTAACTATTTTCGGTATGAAGTCCGAAAATCGAAAGTCAACAACTATTTTGCGAAATGTGTGCTTTTCTAAAAGCAAATCACGACGAAATTGAAACTATTTGTAGGTACCTATGCTTACATTCTGATTCAGATTTCTTCTGTTTCATTTGCAGGATGATCACAATTATCTCATTCAATGTTTTGTGGATTTTACAAATTAAATTTCGCTTTTGCTAGGACTGTTCAAATAGAGCGTATCACATGTGCTCGATGAAGTTTATGAACAGCGGATCAGAAAAAAACACACTTGAAAACGGTCTATACGGACCCAACTTTAGCTTCTTTTGCACGAGGATAATTGGCGGGAAACATTCGCCGCAACTTCAGCAGAGCTTTAATTCAAATGAGAGCTTTACAGGCAACTGAGTTGTCACGCGTGAAAGCTCCCATTTCAATGAATCCCATAACTAACCACTAACCGATCGACGGATGTAATCAAACTCAGTTGAGTTGACCATTTATGTACGAGATCTAATTATATAATCAAATACCTACATGAATAAGTATTTACTTGTTTGCTTTTATTGCTACTCCATACTGGCAATAGTTTTGTGCGTCGGCGAAATGTTTATTTTTCATTTTAGTGGTGTTTAAAGTAGCATTTTTCTGCAACTAGGCCAATAGCGTTCAATGATGATGATGATGATGATGATGATGATGATGATGATGATGATGATGATGATGATGATGATGATGAGGTAAGGAAGACCGTTGGGAAGGAGGCGTTATCGGAAACCTCCAGTTATCTTTATCTCTTCTGTGAGAACACGAAAAAAACTGTCAGGAAGGGTTGCCGCGGGAATCGAACCTGGGAACTCAGGAAAGCAAGACAGAACGTTACTACCTGGGCCAACTTGCTCCGTAAAAGTCATGTTCACCTGTATAATAATTACCTTAAATACGGGCTTCATCTCCTGAGATTTATACATTCTTCTAAAAGCTTGTCAATTATCAAAGCACTTAAAGAAAAAATGTCAATTATTCAAATTTAACGATCTTCAAAGGGAATTCTTGACAAGTTTAACTTGACAAGTTAAAAGCTGGTAAAACGTATAAATATCCTAAAGCGGGTCTTACATGAACGCGATTCGTTGCGATTATCGCTTCGCAACGCGATTACGCGACGCCATGTTGCGACCTCATTGGCTGCGACCAACATAGCGTTGTTGAATCGCGTAACAATAAAGTTGCAGGCACGATTTCGCGTTCATGGAAGACAAGATTAAGAAATTGATCCTAGTTTCGTAGATTCCACTACTCCACTTCTTGCTGGACAAGTTGTAGTTGCCACAAACGCACACTAGAGCGACGCAACAGACCCGAGATGATTATTGTTGACAGACGTCGTATTCAATGTTTGCAATGACAATCATATCGAGAGAAAGTGGGTTGAAACACAAGCTTACAAAAGCACACGCCTTCAGTGAGCTTTCACTCTCATAATGGGGAATAGGTGAGTGTTGAGATTATGTTTTGTTTATATACAGAATAGCCTCAAAGAGCAATGTGAAATTTTATAATATTTTTTTAAATAATCCCATAATTAATATATTAGTTTTCGACATTTCACTCCTCTGCAAACACAAGCTGTACGTCACACGCCGTGTTCCCTGTGTTACGGGATGCATAGAACTGGCTCTGGCTAACATTATCTATACGTCCCGACTCGGCGTGTGACGTCAAATTGTGTTTCATGGACAGCTACATTCCACCAAACTTTGTAAATTCGTTCCTTGAAAACTATTCATCACGCAACAAAAATAATACCACACCTGTCTTCAAGAACATCTCAACTTTCATAAAATATTTATTATTCTAAAATCTAAGCTTCACTTCACTTCCCTATTGTCAATAAACCCACTGCAGTTAATTTTGTCATGATATCGTTGATAACTTGATACTCAGAGTTTGTGAATGCTCGATATTTTAAAAGGCTAGAGTAACCATGGCAGCTAAGTGGAATCAAAGTAAATGTACTATACTCATGTTTTGTTAGATATGACGTCACATGCTCGTTTCTCATTTGCATTCAGTGCTTGCCGCCAAAATGAACTGGACCAACTTGAATATTAAAAGTGTATATTCAATGGATTGGTTATAGGTATATCATTGGCACCGCTCTATGTAGGGCTTCTTTACTGCAATAGCTGCAGCTTTGAATGCTTTTGTCGATCGACGATGTTGAAGGCTCACTTCTTTACCAGATTATGACTTTATTAACACTTTTATTAAATCTGTTCCGATCACGTCGTGCCTTCATATTTAAAATACGACAACTAAGAATCATATCGTTGTACTGTGTCAGGTTTTCCTGCAATTTGGTAAATTGTAAGACAATCGCAGCCGTCCCAGCGGGTTTGACCTTGGTCCATTACAATAAGACGTGACGGCACAGAGTTACGGATCCCAAACAAAGAAGTTTTTGTCAATGGGTATATCGTGAATTAAACACTGGTAAATGGATGTATACAGAGTGGAATTAAATCGTGTAAAAAATATAAGACATATTTTGTGTGTTATGTTACTCTTTAAGGGCGTATTTAGGGGGGGGGGGGGGGCGAGGGGGTTATGCCCCCCCCCCCCCCGAAATCAGGGTTTTATCTAAGAAAATAAGCACATTAAAAATAATATGTGAAAAAAAAAACTTATAAATAGACCATGTCAAAAACGTTCCAAAGTGGTTAAAATTGAGTTAAAATTCCAAAAATGTTCGAATTTTTGATATTTTTTAATTTATAATTTTCCAAAATAGCTATACACTGCGATTCAAAATTGCACCTAAGTGAAAGACCTGGATCCAAATTTTCTCGGGGGCTACGCCCCCGAACCCCCTGTTGTCCACTGTCATTTTTCAAAATATTAGTAATGTCCAGCCCCCCCCCCCAAATTTAATCCTGGATACGCCCTTGTTACTCTTCATACATTTTAAGCATCAATGTCAATGAGATAATTTCCTTTCTCCTCAACTGGTTCTCTGCCTTGTATTTGCCTGAGTGCGACCTCCAGTGCGACTTCTCATTTCTCATTCCTTCCCGCTTTGAACTTTAATTTCATTTAAACGTAGTCAACTTGCAAGAGTAACGTATATCACAGACATTTTGAAATATTTTGAGTGTCAAAATGAGTCTAGCCAGAGCTTTATGCGACCGTGCCGTATGACTTTTAACTCGAAAGATAAACGCGATTCTTAGTTCTAAACAAACACAAAACTTCATCTCCAGTTTCTTTCAAGAGCTTTTAGTGCTAAACTATGTAAGTGTTTAATTGCATACAAAAGGAGTTAGAACACAGTATACGTTACATTTGCAGAATACATAAGTGTGTTTTTATTGAGGAAACCTTCCCTTGAGATTGCTACAGTAATATTACCCGGGATTGACGCAAGAAATGGAGGGAAGAATTGTCAGAGCACTGTATCATACATACATAATGAATGCGCAGACTGAGGGGTTATTTATCCCCCCCCCCTCACCTCTCTAGATGTGGAGGTGCCGGGTAGAATTAGGTCACGTGGGGTAAAATAGCTGCCATGAAAATACTGTATATACTCGCAAAGAAATTTAATTTCCGATATCATGGTGTCGTTGTCGATAAAATAGACCACAACTTGATCCCATCCGCTCGGATGGTGATCGACTATAAATCCTTCAAATTCAGTTACTTGTTTGAGTTTCCCATCACATCAGGTGTGAGTATTGGTGATGGAAGATCATCTTTCCTATATCCAAACGTAACGCGGTTCACAGCTATATACGAGTAGATCGATGTTTTAAAGTAATTGTTAGAATTAAATTGACGTGGTTGTGTAAAAACAATTCACAGAGAGCGTTGACAAGCAAACATTTTGTCGAGCATATGAGCTAAGAATCAGAACCTTGTATCTCCAAAAACATAGTTTTTCAGGAGAGCAGAAAAACTGTTTACAAACAATTAGTTCACAAATCACAAATGCGAGGTAATTGGTGGTGCTGCAGCTTTTTTTCTGTCTTATTTTTCTCGATCGAGATACAATCTATTTACCATCTGATAGTATTTATTTTTACATTTTTTTAGATATCAAACTCATTTTCGTAAAAAAAAAATGGAGATACGTGGTCCTGATTCTTGGCCATCGAATTATGTTATAAGTGCTCTCTAGCCCTAGCAGACTAGCAACTGTTGGTTGAGAGACTTGGTTAGGCTCGTGCGCGGAACACTTCAGTGATGAATGTTAGATGGAAAATATTCAACACAATTTGAGAGAAAAAGTTCCAGTCACGATTTGAACCGCGAAAATATGCAATCTTAGGTACGATGAGAGATTCATGGGCACGGCGCTGTCAAGGAAATGTGAGCGAGTTCAATCCAAGTTATTACTAAATCGCTAATCGAGTACAATAACACATTTCGGTGACACACTTACATTCCTTTCTTACGAAAAGTATAACTTTTTCACCAAGAGCAGAACATTTTTGAATGAAAACAAAGAACGCAGAAGTGTCTACACTACTGCGTTCTTTGTTTATTCTTCTCGTTAGCATTCTTCGCCGTCTTTGTTTTCTCGAACCGCCAACCATCTAACTTGAGCGTTCTATATTTGTTTTAGTGTTGAATAGACCAATCAGAAATTATTCGAGTGACTCTGGTTTCTAAAATGTTACATGCAGTTTGGTTGCACATGCATTCATGTTTTACAACAACAGGTATTGGAATAACTTGACTATGACTACTGTCCGAGCTTGGAATCGCCCTATTTCCACGTCATGCTCATTGTTGCGATGACTGGCGAGCTTTAGAGATGTGATTACTCGCCTACATGATTGCTAATTGCTCCAGGTGTACTACGCGTTCCTGGTCATGGTCTGCTATCCCTTCATCCACGAGGAGAGGGATTACTACCAGGGCAACAGCTCGTCTCCGCAGGGCAACAGCATCCTGGAAGAGGGGACCATTTCACATAGTAAGTCCTTTTCTTTCATGACATCACATTGTAATGCTCAATCAACATGCAGTAGCCATGTTTCAAAGGGAAATAAATAATACGCTATCTGTTATTAGACGGTACTTTTATGGAAATAAATTACTCTATTTTAGTAGGCAATGCCCAACGTCTATACAATACTCTCTTCTAAAGGTTGAACCGATCGAGGGATTTCAGTACTCGGAAGTATTCGGCTTTGTCCTACTCTGTGACGTCATGGAGTAGGACATTTCTATCTAAATCTCATGCCAGCGCATATAGACTATCAAGCAGTTGCCGGCTGTGTTGACGTCACGAAGTGGGAAAAGCCGAATACTTCCAAATACTGAAATCCCTCGCTCGGCTCAACCTTTAGAAGAGAGTATTATATAGACGTTGGGCAATGCCCAGTTGGCAACAATCAACCAATCGATCTGATCTGATAGTGTGCTTTTACAATAACACTAATGTCCTGAGCAGTCTCAACTATAGTTTTTTCAACAAGATCCTGTCCTGTGATATGTTAGATACCTAATTGAAAATGGAACCGTTTGACCGAACAGCTGCAAATTTTGGATAGTCATTGGACCCAATACCTTTTTTAGGAGTCTGAAATTTTCAGACAAATCGGTCAAGAACGTTAGGAGTTATTGACATTTACGGATATTTAAAAAAAAAAAAATTGACAACATATTTTGTTAAAAGAAATTTAAATTAACATTATCGCTGCTCTTTTCACGATTTGATTAGATTTGCTTCCAGCTTTTTCCAAGGTCAGTAGCAGCAACTTTCACACGAATAAGAGTTTGCATGAAATATGAAGACTCGCTTATCAACGCGTTACAAAGAGCGTTTTCCTAGCATAAAGAACAATTGACATTGGTCATTATTTCAGGAATTGCGAACACAAATGTGCCATGCCGGTCTTTCACACGGATCCTAGAAGGTAGGCAACCCGCCTCACGCTAATAAGTTACGCCCTGGGTCAAGGTGCCTATATCTCCAGGGCACTGTTCTACACACCCTGGCTTATCGGAAGCGCTCGCTTGGGGAGAGAATATAAAATAGTCGCTCACGTGAGGTTGAAACATTCAGAAGCTCGATGCAATATTTACCACCGAGGTAGTTGCATTCGTTTCCTTCTTTCCCACCACCCTTCCCACCACCCTCCTGTACAGTCGGCTAATGTACCCGAGGTAAATTCCACATATACTTTTTCGGAATATTCGTCAAAACTTTTGAAACATCAAATTATTTATTATGAAAACGGTTTGTGTAACGCATTCCTAAGAGGCATTTAATATTTGCATGCGAATTGATATTCGTGTGAAAAGTGCTGCTCTATATAGACCTTGGATACAGCTAGTAAGACAATCAAATCAAATGCGTAAAAAGTAGTGATAATTTATTTGAAGAAATTTGAAAAAAACTTCCAGTAGGCATAAAATGCCAATCTCTTCAAGCTCTAGACAGATATTTCTGAAAATTATCAAAGGCTTCTAATTTATATACTTTGGTCCTAGAATGAAAAGGTTCAGTTTCAATTTCAACCAATCACGGATCTTATACTCAAGAACTAGACAATATGTGACCGCTCATATGACATTAGTGCGTGTGTAAATTTTCAGATCGATTATCTAAACGGTGGGACCTGGTCAGTGTAGGCAAAAACACATACAGGCAGACAAACATAAAAATCACACAAAGATAGAGCCGTATGATATGCTCAAATAATCAGATGAAACCAACGTGTCAATTCAACTTTCATTATCCAACTCTATTGAAAATGGTATCACTACACTATATTAAGAAATTTCTCACTTTTGTCTCAAGTATTAAATAGTAATTAATATTTTGGTCCAAGAAAAGCGATGCAAATTGGGGAGGTCAGAGGAAAAGGCATACAAGAGTTTTTTTTTTAATGGAAACAAGTTCTTAGTAAGATACTTTTGGAGTTGATTCTAGTTGGTGGAAAAATAATACAAGTGATTTTTCATGAAATTCTTACATTAAAAGTAAAGCGAAGGGCATCAGTGTTTTCAGGGAAATAGTGTAGAATCTTGTCTGAATTGTGAGGACCAGTGAGTTTTACCTCTGTTTGACTATCAAGTTATGTATAAAACCCGTATGGCAATTTTTGTATAAACTCCAGTATTGTTTAAAATCTTCTGAATGTGAGCCAACAACGAGAAAATCGGAAAACTCCATTTATCTTCATTTGTAGAAAATGTAACTTGGATTCCTTTACCTCTGACCCCTTAATTATTTGCAAATTGTATATCATTTAAATGGCTGCTAAGTTACGACTCTAGAAACAGTCACAACCTTTGTGTAAATTAATTTCAAATTAACTGACAGCTCTTTCGTTTTGTAAATGGCGTTTCATAAACTTGTCAAATTAGTTCTGTTTTAGGAATCTTAGTGGGGAACAATATTGCGTTTGTTTAACATCAGGAATGTGCAAATATAATATTCACTATAATTCGCAAATTATATCCCACAATATTTTATGAAATATTGCGTTAATTATAATAAATCATAATGGTTAAATGTGAAACATGATATTTACACATTATCTTCCATCGCAAAATGTGCCTGGTTCTAAAATCATTAATAACACATTTTACTAAAGCGCAAGCCATTAGAACGATACTTCCATCTTTAAAATTACGCTCCAGTGTTGCACAATTTCCTAGTAGTGTTGAATTAATTATGAAAGCAGGTGGGAACTTTCAGTAGGTCCACTGAATTGCAACAGTGCGCCGAGAGCTTTCTGAATGCCGAGCTCTAGTCTAGCCATGGAGAACTGTGAAAGCATATCCCATACCGAATAACTGACTGACTGATTAATACATTTCGATAGGAATTAGTAGCATGCCAGTACGCCAGAATGTTTCCTGCAAACAGCTGAAAGTATTGGTAGATCAAGCAAAATAATAATAACAAACACACTTATAACAATACACATTAAAATATTTTATTCATCTTAAATATTAATATATGGTAATGGGACATTTTGTCGGGAAAACACGGCGTTTTAGGTATGACAGCACTACGATGCCATTTTTAAGTCCAACAATGTGTTACCATGGTAATGACTTGTTTACCATGGTAATGCACAACGCCAATGTAGATTTATACTTTTTAAAATGTAAAATTTTAATAATTCTTTTGATCTCTCTTGATTGATACCTCTAAGACTATCAACACACAACACAGTCCAACAATGTCCAACAATGTGTTACCATGGTGAAGACTTGTTTACCATGGTAATGCACCACGCCAATGTAGATTTATACTTTATAAAATGTAAAATTTTAATAATTCTTTTGATCTCTCTTGATTGATACCTCTAAGACTATCAACACACAACACAAAAATACCATCTATGCTTTCAGGCACATTTTAACTTTCATAAAGCTTTTTTCTGAAAACTAATTTATATGATACTTTTCTATTGAAACATATATACCTACTCGTACCTTTGGGCAGTATTTTTATTAAAAAAAAGTGCTTCAAATCTTTGCAGAAAAACCCACATGGTTCCAAAGTAATAGAAATCTTGTCTCGACTGGAGCTTGGCAGAGTATACCTAGATAGCTGCTAGTAGAAGATTCTCTTATGGTGCTTCAACTGCTCGCAGAGACAAAAAACTATCTCTTATTACATGATTTTATCTTCCCACATCTCATATATTGAATGAATCCCAACTAGTGGAATTTCATTATGATGATGTGAATATAGAATGTCTTGAAACAGGATTCTGTGGTCCATACTGTTGTTCTCTTCTTGCAGTGTCGATGTGGATCGCAGTCTTGATGGTCTTCTGCTCGATATGTGGCATCATCGCCTCGTTTGTGTTGCTCTACGCGCTCTACACGGTGAGTAGAACATTCTTACCTTTCATATCTCACCCACTCACTGCTCTACACGCTCTACACGGTGAGTAGAACATTCTCACTTCTCATATCTCACTCACTCACTGCTCTACGCGCTCTACACGGTGAGTAGAACATTCTCACCTTTCATATCTCACTTACTCACTGCTCTACGCGCTCTACACGGTGAGTAGAACATTCTCACCTTTCATATCTCACTCACTCACTGCTCTACGCGCTCTACACGGTGAGTAGAACATTCTCACCTTTCATATCTCACTCACTCACTGCTCTACACGCTCTACACGGTGAGTAGAACATTCTCACCTTTCATATCTCACTCACTCACTGCTCTACGCGCTCTACACGGTGAGTAGAACATTCTCACCTTTCATAACTCACTCACTCACTGCTCTACGCGCTCTACACGGTGAGTAGAACATTCTCACCTTTCATATCTCACTCACTCACTGCTCTACACGCTCTACACGGTGAGTAGAACATTCTCACCTTTCATATCTCACCCACTCACTGCTCTACGCGCTCTACACGGTGAGTAGAACATTCACACCTTTCATATCTCACTTACTCACCGCTCTACGCCCTCTACACGGTGAGTAGAACATTCTCACCTTTCATATCTCACCCACTCACTGCTCTACACGCTCTACACGGTGAGTAGAACATTCTTACCTTTCATATCTCACCCACTCACTGCTCTACACGCTCTACACGGTGAGTAGAACATTCTCACTTCTCATATCTCACTCACTCACTGCTCTACGCGCTCTACACGGTGAGTAGAACATTCTCACCTTTCATATCTCACTTACTCACTGCTCTACGCGCTCTACACGGTGAGTAGAACATTCTCACCTTTCATATCTCACTCACTCACTGCTCTACGCGCTCTACACGGTGAGTAGAACATTCTCACCTTTCATATCTCACTCACTCACTGCTCTACACGCTCTACACGGTGAGTAGAACATTCTCACCTTTCATATCTCACTCACTCACTGCTCTACGCGCTCTACACGGTGAGTAGAACATTCTCACCTTTCATATCTCACTCACTCACTGCTCTACGCGCTCTACACGGTGAGTAGAACAATCTCACCTTTCATATCTCACTCACTCACTGCTCTACACGCTCTACACGGTGAGTAGAACATTCTCACCTTTCATATCTCACCCACTCACTGCTCTACGCGCTCTACACGGTGAGTAGAACATTCACACCTTTCATATCTCACTTACTCACCGCTCTACGCCCTCTACACGGTGAGTAGAACATTCTCACCTTTCATATCTCACCCACTCACTGCTCTACACGCTCTACACGGTGAGTAGAACATTCTTACCTTTCATATCTCACCCACTCACTGCTCTACACGCTCTACACGGTGAGTAGAACATTCTCACTTCTCATATCTCACTCACTCACTGCTCTACGCGCTCTACACGGTGAGTAGAACATTCTCACCTTTCATATCTCACTCACTCACTGCTCTACGCGCTCTACACGGTGAGTAGAACATTCTCACCTTTCATATCTCACTCACTCACTGCTCTACGCGCTCTACACGGTGAGTAGAACATTCTCACCTTTCATATCTCACTCACTCACTGCTCTACACGCTCTACACGGTGAGTAGAACATTCTCACCTTTCATATCTCACTCACTCACTGCTCTACGCGCTCTACACGGTGAGTAGAACATTCTCACCTTTCATATCTCACTCACTCACTGCTCTACGCGCTCTACACGGTGAGTAGAACATTCTCACCTTTCATATCTCACTCACTCACTGCTCTACACGCTCTACACGGTGAGTAGAACATTCTCACCTTTCATATCTCACCCACTCACTGCTCTACGCGCTCTACACGGTGAGTAGAACATTCACACCTTTCATATCTCACTTACTCACCGCTCTACGCCCTCTACACGGTGAGTAGAACATTCTCACCTTTCATATCTCACCCACTCACTGCTCTACACGCTCTACACGGTGAGTAGAACATTCTTACCTTTCATATCTCACCCACTCACTGCTCTACACGCTCTACACGGTGAGTAGAACATTCTCACTTCTCACCTTTAATATCTCACTCACGAGGACTCAATTGTCTTTAGCCTATGGGATTTATCAGACGTAATTTCAAGAAAGACGTTTCTTTCGTTTATTTCAAGAAAGCAGGAGCTGCATCACAGGACTCTTGCGGCACTTTCTCTATTTGATTTTTTGTTTGTTTTTGTAGGAAATGCCCAGGTCACACCGTTCAACCAATCGATCTGAAATTTGCACACACACTAATGTCATATGAGCAACCATAGGTATAGTTTTATACAAAGACCCGCTGATTGTTTGAAAATTGAACGTGGATTTATCCTATCAAATTGAATTTCGCGCTGTTGCCCAATTTAATTATTTAATTATTTTCCGGAAATGCGGTCTTCATTGACTTGTGAATTTCAAATGTGAAATGTAATATTCGTGGATCTGTGAATCAACTGTAATTAAACATGTTTATATGTTTGTGGCCACGTTGGAAAATGTAATTTAAAACAAGTTCAAAGTTTATGATACAAAAGTCAGTTGCAGAAAATAACACCATTTTACCCAATGAAAACTGAATATTGTTAATGAAAATGAAAATGAATGCTGTATAAATGCAGCATTACACTGCATTTCATTAACGTTATATAATGGTAATAAATACTAGCAGCGTATTCAGAGCTATAAAATATTTTAGTGTCATGGAATAATACAATATAATCCTCGCCTTCTTTCAAAACCAATTATCTCAAGTTGAAGTTCCAGCAGGATATACATAAAGACCACTCTCAAAATGTAACGAGATTTCTTTTAGATTTCGCGATATAGTTTGTAGGAGAGTATGGCATTATGCTCGCACTTTTGGCCGAATGTCCAGAGGCACGAGATCGTATAACTTTGTTCGGCAAACGATCGACAAGTCTTACGAGAGATTAGCATTGACTCTACTTGAAAGTCGATCGACTATGACGTGTCAATGTTATTCTCCCATAAGAGATGTCGTCCGTTTGTCGAGCAAAGTTACACGATCGCAGTGCAGAACCTTCTTCACAAACCCAATTTACACGCTGCGTGCAGAGTCTGCATTGGACTTCCACCTCTTTTGTATGTATTTACCCTACTTTTACTCCTGCAAGAAATATTATTATATCCATATAATATTTCTGACGAAATTTTATTTTGCATACATGATACATTTAAAGCAACATGTAGTCTAAAAGTAATGCTCTGGAACATGTTAGGAAATGACTCGAACATGCAATATGTGTAGCTACATATTTTCTGTCAGAAAGAAGATGTCTCAAGTCATTACGATGTTCAATAAAGTGCTGACGTGATAATTGGCGCATTTTTACTGAGTGGCTATAATGTAGATTGCTAGATTACAGTAGACAATAGCATGAAATTTTATATTAAAAATAAAAAATTCTTATTAGCAAAATTTGTTTACTTTGACATGAATCTAGTGGAGCGGTCGCTCCACCCAGCCAAGTCGTACCGTACACTCACACTCACTCAACATACCGTAAATGCATAATAAACTGAGGAGCAGACCAACCACTTTTACTGTACACAACAACATGGCATTTTCGGCCTACTGGATCTTAAAATTGGAATATCTCACATTGTTGCGATATATATTAATTTCGAGTTATGGCCCACCCCACTACATATACCAAATTAGGGAACAATATGTTATGCCGTTTGCGAGCTAGAGGGCCGTGAAAAACGTGAAATTACACCCCTTTTAAAACCTATCTTGATCTGATGATGATGATGATGATATCAGGAAACACCGCAATCACCGCCACAGCCTAAACGGCTGAGCTGATCGATCTGAAATTTTTACCACATGTGCACTTTTGGCGTCTGAGGTGCCTTTTTATAAAACCAACAGGAAGCCGCCATTTTGAAACCGGAAGTGACGTCATATCTCGAAAACGGCTAGACCGTTAGGAATTAAACCAGCGCCAAATGATTCAGACGGTCATCTATATGGAATATCAATAGTTAAAGTAGAGATGTACTATTACCGAAACTGGAAATGACGTCATGAAAATGAAGAACTAGATTTTAATGACCTCTTACTACAAAAACTACATATACATAACATTTATAGAAATAAATTCTAGGTGGCAGTAATTTCAGTCGCCATTTTGAAAACCGGAAGTGATACCATATCTCGAAAACGGCTGGACTGATTGGAACGAAGCTTTCGCAATTCTTCATGGAATATCACTTTAAGCTTAGGTATATTGAGCACCAAACACAATTTTGCGTGTTAACCAATTCGGAAATGGCGTATTTTTTTAAAGTAATTAGTCATTGTTGCTCCGATGTGTGTTACAAGTTGTGTAAATAAACTAAAAAAATAAGTGATATCCCCATAAAAAAACACTCCGTGTAAAAATACTAGCCAAGTCTCTTCACCTATAAAAAAATAGAAGAAATCTAAAAATTCAGCACTGAAAAGTAGTGATATCAAAAAATGAGCCAAGTCAAAACTTAATTTTAAAAAACAAAATATACTTGGCGCATCGTTTTTAAGGGCATTATAGGTATATTATATATATATTTAGGTACATTTGATTTTTGGCATAATGCTTATATATTTATATACACGATGCGCCAAGTATATTTTGGTTTTTAAAATTAAGTTTTGACTTGGCTCATTTTTTGATATCACTACTTTTCAGTGCTGAATTTTTAGATTTCTTCTATTTTTTTATAGGTGAAGAGACTTGGCTGGTATTTTTACACGGAGTGTTTTTTTATGGTATACTTTACGTTTCATCCCCAATATTGAAATATTTTTCGAAAAAATGTTATAACAATATTGTGCCTTATTACCCAACCAAAGAAAATAATTAAGCTTAGAAGATATATCATTAAAATGGTAAAACCAATCTGTGAAAAACGGGAAAATAAACAGAGTCTCTTGTCTGTTCTAATCTCGACGTTTTATTTGAACAAAGGGTGAAACAAAATCTAAAAATCACGAAGTACGAAATCGTCCTGAAAATGTATATATGCGGGTTTGTCGATCGTAGCCTACAATCCTCTCTTATAGGTATAGTATTTCCATTCAGTCAGTCTGAGACCAACCATACACCCTGCGGCTCCATCAAGACATTTGAGATGGAAAATGTAATTCACACAACAATCAAAATGGCGCCCGAAGCTTGATTTCCATAGCAACTTCATCAGACCCAAAAGATCCATAACCACTGAAATTGAGAGCTTGGCCTCTGTTAACATTGTATCTCTATTATTAAATAATACAGTGTGCAGTTGAGTTGAGTGCCAAAAATTAATTAGTAAATATTTGAGAAGATGTTCCTTTAAATTAAATTTTCAGTGACGAGAAAAATCTCTAGGTGCACGGCATTTTTAATAAAAAGCGTCACAACTCATTTGATTTATTAACGACTACACGGAATTTCATCCGAATTTACATAAAAAGCATATTAACAGCTCGAGGGTGTGATGTGGCTGTGGGTTTGTTGCCGTGTTGAGGGACGAAGTGGTCTCGTTTTTCTTCAACGTTTCCGCGACTAGATTTGATCAAATGTGGTCGCGTCATGGAGATATTTAACAGAAAACACAACAAAAAGACGGTCTGGTTACCCGATTCTGTGCACGAAACATCACTACTAACATTCACGATTCACAACATTCAACATTCACTACAACATTCACGTTTAAACGTTGTACATTTCACTAGTTTCTGTTTCAAACAAGCCTCGAGAATAAACCAAATTCATGTTCATACAAAAACCGTATGTTCAGAAATTTTCTATGGCTAATGCAGTACAGTTTGCTTCACAGATTTTCCAATTCATATTTATGGCAATATCACTAATATGGAAAATTGTACTGGACGTGAAATTTTGAATACATCATCAAATGAACACAAATCATTCACACACACAAATGAATTCTGACTTAGTTACTTAGTGCGATGTTTTCATTACAGATAAATATTTTCCGGTAGGATTGTAAATTGCGAAAGATTGTGTTAGGTACTCAAGTAACAAGATAACAAAGTCGATTTGTAATTAACGTATTCATAGCTTGTAGGAACTTCTTTTGCTTCACATCTACAAACAAAAATGTGTATTATCCTTGAGTGCAGCCTTTAGAGGTTCATAATTAACAGGTCATATTTCACTTATAAATTGAGGTTAATCGTTTATTTTTTATTTTTTATAGGTATGAGCGATTCATATACATACATATATTCAAAATTTCTCCGGAGCGTACAACTGCACAGTTAAAATTAATATAATCAACACAGTTACTCTGAATTGTGTCTAAAAGATGGCGTCAACAGTGAGTTACGTCACAACACTCAGAGACAATAGATTATCGCAGATTTGTTTAAATATATTTTGAATTATTTAATATTAGAATTGTATATTTGCACAAGTTATTCGTACTGCAATTTTGCTTAGCTCTTCTCCTGTCCAGTAACCAGTGCGCAGTCAGCAACGACAGCGTGCTGCGTGCCCATGCGCAGGCTGTCCTGCGCAGCACGCTGTTGTGACATCACTGCTGCGCCGTCTCACAGTTCGCAGCGGATTCATTCATGCGCGACGTTGCCAAGTCTTCGCGTCGAATTCCCAGCCTATTCATTAGCTACATGAACGCAATTACAGGAGATGAAACACTTCACTCCAGGGGACAATGAAATTCTGGACTTGCCGGGAGGTAAATGAATGGCTTCTAGGAAATGATAAGCACATAACTCATGGAAAATCTTTTATTATGATTCATATATCTGAAGCACGTATACTTCGCATACTTAGTATTACAGAAACATAAGTAATACAAGTAAAAAGGTAGAATTCTGATACCATTTCACATTTAAATATATAATTTGCATTAATTTGTAATACATCTAGTGACGGGCGTGTGATGTTTATAGGTACTGGGATTATACGGGACTTGAAATTCTGAATTCCATGTATAATGGATGGGTTTTATAAAAGCGCATCGTCTTGTGAATGCAACAAGGTCCAATATTTCACTCCGACAGCTGCGATCATCTTACATTTTACCAAATTGCAGAAAAACCTGACACAGTACAACAAAATGCCTCTGCTTCTTCTGATGCCGTTATAAACGAATGTCAATTGGTTAAATTTAAATTTTTTTGAATGAGTTGTCAACAAAAAAAATACGTATCCAAGGTCAGAAATTTAAAGCGAGTGTTTTGACATTACTGGGTGTATAACATGACGTCACATATTGGCTCGTTCATGAATGTTTCGTGGACGAATTCCAAGAAAAGTGGAGCACTTCACACGTTGGATTTGGCCGACCTCTTTGACAAACTTGTTCGGTATAATTTAGTATAATTTAATTATCCAGAAAGCTCTGACTTGTGTTGCAAGAATGACAGGAGCCTTCGCAACGAATGCACTGTCCTAGAAAATAGTTCTGACAAAAGCGAAAAACCCCTATTTTCATAAGTAGAATTCACTGAAAGAATTTTCAAAACAAAGAGATCTTCAGAATATGCGCTCACGACTGAGTTTTTAAAGCTCTCCTTTTCGTTTGAACTTGTTTGACTTTGAGTTTAAGATCACTCGATCTTTCCTCCAACAAGGTTTATTTAGTGACGTGTCCAAAGTAGGG